>PVKM010002349.1:0-66027 GCA_004027735.1 Carollia perspicillata | reverse complement strand
AGTGCGTCTGGGCAGAGAGCCATCAACCGATTCGGAAAGTTTCCTGCGATATTGGTGGCACAGAAACGTAAGAGCAGATCCTGTGTCTCCATCGATGGCACAGAAGTAGTCAAGACACCCATCAACCATCAGGAGAAATACGGGCAGAAATGTGTGACTCGTGGTGACAAGCACATGGGGATGGGGGTGGGGGTGGAGTTCTCCAACGCGATGCTACTCGTCTCATCTGACGCTGGGCTGGACAGATGATATCTAGGACCACAGGCTTCCCCCATCCTGTGGCTCCCTGGAACTTAGATGTCATTTCTAGAAGAACGAGGGAAGTAAGTTGACTAATACTATTTTTTTTTCCTAATCCAATGGAATTACAAGCTCAAAAAAAAAGTTTAAAAATGAAAAAGAACTTCCGCATTAGTCTGTGGACTGAGTGTACATCTACTACATTTTTCTGACTTTAAATAAAACGCTTAATTCCTTAAGGGTCTGTCAGGACACATATCTGATTTCTTGTATGGGAGGCTTCTTGGGACATCGGAAAGAGGTTAGATACTGGAGGCAGAAAAGAATATCTAGTCTCTCTTAAGTGACTTTACTCTTGGCCTCAGTTTTCTTATGTGCAAAATTAGGGACTCGGGTGGGATGATCTCTGAGGACCCTTCCGGCTCTGACGATGTGGTTCTATGTGTCTAGACCGTCCTATTAGCCCAATTGTTGGTTACTGCTACCAGATTCGATGTTGTGTATGAAGCACTTGTCTCGGAGCCGAATGCTTACATGGTCAATGAATATTAAATCCTGCCACTTCCCCTGCTTCGTGTTGTTTTCTAATGATCGCTTTCAAATTCAAAGGTATGACCCCTCAGATCTACTTCACAGGAAGGGCCACTATTTTCTCTGTTCTCTAAGTTCCAAGTGCAGGTCCTGTTCCGGAAGAGCCGCACGATGGGCTGATTTGTCAGCAGATTTGTTTCTGGGATTCCTCTGCTGCAGTTCTGCTCTCTGCTCTGAACGGGGGTGGTGGGCAAGGGCTCGGCTGGTGGCTGGGGAGGTCTGCGTTCTCACTGGTAGTTCATGAAGATAAAGTTAATGACGGACTCAGTGTGGTACTTGGGGGAGAATTCCTGGCCAGGCTGAGACGGCAGCCCCTCTGAGACAAACCCAGCTCTCCTGTCATTGGGTTCCTTATCCTGGAACCCTGGCCAGTGGGTCAGTATTGTACCATGTCAACAGGAGCTACGAAAGAGCTGAAACCCTGTCTATCTCCTGTGGGTTCACAGAGACACGGGGAAGTGCGGAGTCATCCTAGAATCTGAGCATCTCTGTAAACCTGTTTGCAGGTGCTGTTGCATAGACAGTATGTGAACAAGGGGTGCATGATTTTCACTTTGGCTTTGAATCCAGCTACTTTCCCTCAGGCTGCCTCTGTCTGTGTATCTGAACTTCCCCTGTTAGAAGGTTTCCGCTGACTACTCCCCAAGCAGACACCGTTTTAAGGAGGCTGCACCTTTGTATACCTAGCTGACTGGGGAGCGGTTTTTCTAATGCCTGCCCCACTATCTAATCACTTCTTGTCTCACCATTCTCCTTATGCCTGCATCTTCCACTTGGTTCTGAAGGCAAAGGACTTCCTGTTAGCCTCTTTACCACCCTATTCATAATTTAGTTTTGGTCTTTTATGTACGTGCAGGGTTCTGTCCTTGTGCCTGAATAGAGTGGATACGGGCTCTCAGAGACAGTGTTTTGGTTTGGCTCTTCTTTTACTCAAAATTCCTCAGCTAGGAGCTTCAGCTAATTTCTCCAAGTGTGGTCTACAGATCACCTACCTGCATTGTAATAAACCTCAGGTGGCTGTTACCTACAAATCTGGAGGGTCCCACTCCAGATTTCGTGATTCAAAATCTCTAGTGGGAGTCCCTAGAACCTGCACTTTTAACAAACACCCTGATGCTTCTTTTGCACATTAAAGTTGAAGAGACACCACCTACTCGTTCCTGTCTACTCTGCGGTTTCCCTGCTGGGAGCTGCCTCGGCTTACTCCTGCTTCTCTTTGCAGGAGAGTCTTTTACTTTTCATCTGCCTCACTTCTGTAGGCACGTATCAGTTAGGAAGCATGGAAGCACATAGTTGTAACTTTATCTTATGCACACAACCATGGCCATGAGCTTGATGTGTGAGAGCACACAGTTTCTTCCAATTCTCATCAAAGCCCACGCAGAGGCTTCCATCCAAGAGTACCCTGTGCAGCCATAGCCTTCCCTGTGTCTTTTCACTGGTTGCTTGCTAACAACAAACAGCCCATATGAGGAAATGATTATCAACAAGTATAGGGAGTACCACACACTTGAACCTTTTTTGGGGGGTGGGCTGTTCCAGTAGTCTGGGGCAGTCTGCCGGCTACAATTACCTGCTAAATGTTGCTTGCTGATATGTTCTGGGTCACTCCATCTTATTCTGTTCTGTCTTAGCATTTCCTAGTCATGCCATGAGACCTGAGTTGCACTCAATAAATTCCAGTGCTGTTGTTCGTAGTTGCCACCTCAACTCCCCGTACGGCAGTTACCTCGGTTTCTTGCTATTGTTCATCCTTGATACGTGTCCCAGCCAGCGAGGCATCTCTGGTCCTGAGCTGGCAGATTTAGAGTTCTACAACGTTGGGAATCGCCTTTAGATACCGCCAAGCCCAGGGCACCGTACGGGCAGTCAGGTAAATCCCTGTCTCAGAATACTTTGAAAAGCACATGCTAACATATGTATGACTGTACAAGAAATGAATTGTGTTCACTATAATTGTCCTAACACTTCTAAGAATGCTGTGATATAGCGATGCGTGCACGCCTTTCCTAAGGCATTAAATAATGAAATAGCTGGGAGTTCTATGGTTGCTGTCGATTTGAAGAGCTGGTGATCACAACTGTGTTGAGATACCTGCAATAACAGTCCTGTCATGTGAAAATATCTATCATCTGTATTGGAACAAGGTCCTAAGTGTTGCTAATACCACTGCCGTTTACCATGTGTGCTCATCATTGGAGGAAGTGCTATAAATTTTAGTGATTTTAGAGAAAATAAAGATGCCATTCCCCATTTATGTTCATGGTCCCCCAAATGAATTTTAAGAACCCCTGATTTAGGTCAGTATCCCAAGTTTCCTGGGAAATAAAGATCTTGAGATGTAAAATGAACTAGCAAGATCACACAGTTCAAGGTTGGCCATGTGGGATTCAGTCTGGGATCCCCTAAATTCATTTCTCTTTTTTCTGTGCTGCAGTGCTTCTGTTTGCTGAACTGCAGGATGGCCTTTATTGGTGATTCTGCTTTGTGATTCTCCCATAGTTCTGTTTTCTTTGTGTTACATTTGATTCCAGCAATTTCATGCAATTCTCCTTCTCAGAGGTGCTTTAATTTTGTCTGAATATTAGTGCTGTGTGAATGCCGTGCCGAGAAATTTCCTTCCCTAGGATATAATGGCAAATGGCCTAGTATTTTTCATTGTTATTAATCAAAGCACATTCTCTTATTTATGTAAAGGGAGCTAAACAGAATTGTAACCACTTGTTGGTGTGAAAGAGTGTTTTTCTTTTGAATAGTGTGGATTCAGAGTTTACTAGATTGTACCCTACAGTCTGAATAAGAAAGGACACTTAGAGACCGGAAGAGATTAGCCAGATCAATAAAGCCTTCTGAGGAAAGGACTCGTCTTGTCTTGTCTGAGACTAGATGAGAAGTAAAATATAATTTGCTTGATGGAAATGAGCACTTGAGAGAAGTGGGGGCTGATATTTGAATGGGGTGAATAAGGATGAATTGTGAGCAGACAATTTTTATCAGTGTTTCTTGGGCCAGAGTTCCTTTTCTTTGATCTGTGGGACTTAAAATGCTGACCAACAGCCCACTGCCTGCCTGAAAGGCTGCAAAGCATTAACAGGGATTGCTGAGGGAGGGAATGCAGCTGGCACCATATCATTGGACGTATTATAGCAATATGATTCATTAATTACTTGGTGATTGATTAATATGATATTGACTCTTGAGAAGAAATAAGCAAATGCACCACCACATGCAATGATAACTACAATACTAGAGCTATCCTCCTGGCATGCTTTAAGTTTTCACATTTGTTTTGATAATTGTTAATGGTCTTATCTTGGAATTTTTTAAGTTTCAGTGTACTTGATGGAGTTGGGGGGATCAACTAACTGTACCTCATGCATTCTAAGCTACACAATTGTTTTCATGTTGTGGTTTTTCTGATATTAGGATGCATCTTACAATTGATTATAGCTTAATATTAATCACAGTGTTTTCTTCCTAATTTTCCTCTGTGTTGCCTAAAATAATGATATATCTGACTTTATTTGGTGTACCAGATTAGATGAAATAAAATTATAATGGACTCTTATGATGTGCAGGGTCCGTACCAGGCATGATGCAGATGACTCATTTTATCTTCACTATAAGCCCATTATACAGATGGAAAGAATGGAGGTGGAGAGAAGTGAAATAACTCGCCCATTTCCATACATTTAGAACACTTTGGGATCCAGGCTCTGATGGCAGATGCTGCATGTTAGATGTTTTCGGATGCCTGTGCTCTCCTGCCTGCCTGTATTTGAACCAGATTCCCTGTATGCAGCAAACATGTTTTCATACTCCTTCTCCACCTCCTAGTCCCCTTTGACATTTGGATAGATGCCACTTCCTTCAGGAGTCCATGGGTGCCCATGCTAAATGTTTCCACTGCACCCTGGTCTTATCTCTACACTGCATTTCAATTTTTAATTTCTTTTCTACCCACTACGACCTGGACAATCCTACATGTTTTAACGATTGTCAAAGGGTTTGGTATGGATTAGACCTTCTATATGTATTTGTTGACTAGCTTAAGGATTTAACAGTAGTTGGCTGTTGTGGTTCACCCATCTCCCCACCTTTTTCCAGTTTTTACCACTTTGGTTGAGTTTCTAAGTATTTCATTCTCTCCTTCTCTTAAGCTACTCTTTTGTTCAAGTCCTCATCACATATCATGATCCCCATTGAACTTTGCTCCTCTGTCTTCTGGCAGTTTCCATGTGAAGGCCATGGATATTTCTTTATTTCCATGAAAACTTCCCTTTATGGCTACATGATACACAACTCCATTTTCCAAAAACTTTATTGGATTTTTGATGTAATTAAAGAATACTTGATCGAATCAAGTCATGTTTAACTACTTGGCATCATATCTTTTTTTCCCCCTTTATATTCATTATCAGCTTCTCGGCCGAAAAGCACAGCATTCTTTCAGGCTATTACCAAAAGAGAGCATTCAAAAGTGAACTTACATTTCCAAAAGAAGTATTTAAAAATGTCATATTTCTTAATTAAGAAAATGATGGAAAATATAGCCAAAGATAAGAATTGACTTTTTTTGGAAACAGCAGGTTATATCAGAGAGATAGAAGAAGGAAAGGGGTCAGCAGGCCAGGAACAGAAAGCAGTTGATGATGACAGTGAAGACCAGTTGAGTCTTGGTTCTCGGGGGCCTTGAATAAAATACAGCTTCTGATTTGTGGGTCCCAATGCAAGGCTCATTGATTTAAGGCAAAGAGCCATTGTGGAGAGTGGCTTAATTCTTGAGACGTAAACATCTTCACTTGTTCCTATTTTAAGAGTGGAACTCTGAAATATAATTCAACAAATAACAACAGCTAGACTTGAATTTTGTATCATATACAGGTGATGAAAAGAAGGAAGGAAAAGAACAAAAGTGAAAAGAGCCAAAGAAGTGGGAATGAAGAGAAAAGGGGGGAGAAAAGAAGAGAAGAGAAGAGAAAGAAGTGAGGACAGATGAACAGAGACAGGTACGAAGGCAGGAAAAGAGAAAAAGAAAGGTGCAGGAAGAATGACGGGAAACCGGTGCAGAAATTGATGGAGTGGTCCGCAGACAAAATGTTAGAAAATGGCCTCAGGTGCTGACTTGGCCGCTGGCCTTCATTCCAATACAGATCTTCCCACTCTGCTTTAAAATGATTAATTCTTTGGCCTGTATTCATAGATAATTCACTGCTCTTTATTTTTTAATGTTAAGAGATGCCGCACAGAATGGGATGTCGTAAAAATCCTGCAAAGTATGAATTACTCATGGACAGCAGTGATAGTGGTGAGAGCAATATTAATTTGAGGTCCAACAGAAAGCAAAGAGGGGGTTAGGTCCATGTACTAAAGGTTTCTTATTCTGACTCTAGTTTTGGAGTTCATTGATCATTTGGAAAAGAAGCCATCTATAAATTCAATACCTATCTGAAAAGCATAAATGAAATAGCATTTCTACGGATTGCTACCAGTAAAATGCTGAATTAACATAGAGAGAATTAATGTTCCTTCAAAAGTGCGCAGCTCACCCTTCACAGTCTTGAGGATCAGACCCAAATCAGTTATTTCAACTGTGTCACTGCTGCTGGTGTTACTTGAGTTACGGTTCATCGCTAAGTCACTGTCTCTGCAGGGTATTATGACAGCATCCTTGGGAGTGACAGGCTGACTGTAAGCCATCCATCTTGCTATTGGGCCCAACTTTCCTTTCTGATTTTTTTGGTTTAAGGAAACTGTGTGGCACTTGCTGTCCCCGGGAGATAACTAGAGGTGGATAATCAATCTAGTTATCCCTGAGATCGGAGGGTCTGCCATTTATGTGTTTGAAATTTTGTATTTCCTTGACTTTGTGATTTGGTAGAGTAAGAATAAGGAACATGAATGTGATGTGCCGTGATAAATTTTTGTGCTGTGGTGTTTATTTTATGATATGTAAATTCTAAATATATATACACTTATATATATCCTAAACACATCTATTTATATTATTCTAAACATGTATTTACATATATTCTTAATATATATATATACTTCACATATGTATGTTCTCAAATAATTTGAATGCTCTATTATGTACTCAGCTTCCAAGGGCAGGTAATGCAGAGGCGGGCTTTTGGAATTGCCTAGGTAAAGAATGTGAGGCAAGTGATCTGTTTACTAGGAAGCAGAGAACTGCAATTTTAACTGGGAGAATCTGGATTCAAAGCTTGATACTCTAAAGCACTTTATCATTCCACCACTTATCTACTTTGGAAGTTGATACTGGTAGGTTCTGCAGTCTATGGAAAAGATTAGGAATAACATATGTGAAGGATTTAGAATAATGACTACTGCATAGGGGGCATTCAATATGTAGTCATTTCCCTTACAATAATTGATACCTTATTTTCTCCCAAAATGTAGCTGGGGTAAAAAAGCTTCTGAATGATTAAGTATATCACACTTGATGGCTGAAAGCTTATGAGGCTTATTTAGCCTCATTTACTCGCGAGCCTAATAAATTTTCTTATCTAGTTTCTAGGTCACTTGACGAGAAATAGCAAATGAGGATAGAAAAGAGAAACTGTTACAGATAAGGCTAGTGATAAATAAATGCAGGAACTGATAAGTGAAAGCCTGAAAATGAAAAAAATGGTAAAATTAGGCACCTAAACTAAGGAAGGCATAACAAAACAAAAACAAAATCAGCCCACTGAGGCTGTTTAGTTTAAGGGTAAAGTAGGATGATTAATTCGATGGCCTTGAGGACCACTCTGTCATGACAACGTGCGTTGCTGATCAGTCACTGGTGACTTCTCTCGTAGGGTGCCATGCTGTTGGTAAATGATTTCTGCTTTTGTCTGTGTGCAAAACTGAATTTTACCTGCATTTCTGAGAGATATTGTCACTGGATAGAGAAGCTTAAGTCGATTTTTTTTTTCTTTCAGCACTTTAACGATTTTACCCCGCTGTCTTCTAACTTGCAGTTTCCAATGAGAGGCTGGCTGTCACTTTTATCTTTGTTTCTCTGTGCCTTGGAGATAGTTTTTATTGCCCTATTTTCAAGTTTAGTAATATTTTTTTGCAGTATCTAATTTTTTATGTTAGAAAATTGCAGTTTTCATTTCTAGAAGTTCATTTTGGGATTTTTTAATATCTCAACTTTTAAACATGTGGAAATCAGTGATACTAACTGTGTTAATGTTCTTTTCTGGTAGCTCTACCATCTGGATAACTTCTGGGCTGGTTTCAGCTGATTGACTCCTCTGTGCACTATGAGACATATTTTTCTGCTTCTTTTCATGCTGGTGAATTTTGATTGAATGGCAGACATTATAATTTTACCTTTGAGGGTACTGAATATGTTTGTATTTTTATATTCTTGAGTTTTGTCTTAGGACATAGTTACATTATTTGGAAACAGTTACTACTTTCAGGTCTTGCCTTCAAGATTCATTGGGTGACAACAGAGCAATATTTAGCCTAAGGCTAATTGTCTCCTAATAATGAGGCACGAGCCTTCTGAGTCCTTTATCTAATAATTTATGAATTAAGAGTTTTCTATCCTGGCCGGTAGGAAAAGATAGTGTCCTTATCTCTGTGTGATTATGGGGTATTGTTCCTCTTATTCTTTTGGTTATTTTCTTACGTGAATGAGTGAATCAGTATTCTGCTAAATACTGTAGGGAAATGTGATTGTTAATTTTATGAATCACTTTGGCTGGACAAAGGGTGCCCAGACATTTGGACAAACGTTATTCTGGGTGCATCTGTGGGATGTATCTGGATGAGATGAACATTTGACTCAGTAGGCTGAGTAAAGCAGATTGACCACATTGTGGTGGGCCTCACCCAATCAGTTAAAGGCCTAAATAGAACAAAAAGGCTGACCCTCCCCTGAGTAAGAGCGAATTCTTACCACCATCAGTTTTTCCTGGCTCTTGAGCCTCCCAGCATTGGGGCTGGAATTATTGGTTTCTCTGGTTCTCAGTCCTTTGATTTGCCTTGCAACTATAGTATTGGCTCTCCTGGATCTCGAGCTTGCTCAGTGCAGACCTTAGAACTTTCCAGCCTCTCTAATCATGTGAACCAATTTTTTATAGTAAATCTATGTATGTCGTTATGTATGTATCTCCCACTGGTTCTGTTCCTCTGGAGAATACTGGCTGATATAGGGGACTTCTCTCCCTTTGAGTCTCTCTCTGCCAGTGCTTTAGACACCTGGTTCTCCCTACACTCTCAAATCCAGGCCCTCGACTTGGGGAGTCTGCAGAGCCCCATGTGTGCTCACCTCCTGCATCCCCCCTGGAAACTCTCTCCCGTCAGGAAGATGAGCAGCTGTCGGGCTTGTCTTGCTTGTTTCTCATCCCTCAAAGATTTTTATACTTTGTTAGCCAATTCAGTGCCCTGAAAATGATTGTGTTATGTGTTTCTTCTGTGTTTTGATTGTCTCAGGTGCAAAGGCACATCTACTTGAACTTAACTAAGAGTAGACATCTTTCAGGGGTCATCAACAAGACTAAAATACTTTCTATCAAAAACAGTATGAAACGTAAATATAGAATGGTAGGATACAATTTACAGAAGATTTTCATCTTTGAAGTCTTAGCACACAAAATGATAAAATCTCAAGTATCTGGAAATCTTTGCTCTAGGGAATAACTTCCTCTGAAAGAGTTTTGGAGGCAGAGGCTGACTATGGCGAAAACACCAGTATAGTATTTGGGAAGTTAATATGCCGCTGTCTCTTGGGGAAACGCTTTCTGCTGAAAAACAGAATTCAGTGGCATGGCTGGAGGCAAGCAAGTGAGGCTGTATCTCATGGGTGGGCCCAGCCACTGTCAATATGTCCATACTGTGCCTTCAGCCCTTACCTCCTAGGGCAGAAAGCTCCTAGGAGACTCACTTAGGGGCCCTTGCTTCTTGAAGTACGTACGGAGCTACCATGTAGTTGAGTACTTTTTATTTTCTTACGTTTAAGATGAAGCTTCAAGCCCAACTGCTGTTGACTTGCGCTCCGTGACGGTCACAGATTTCAGAATGGTTTCCTCTGTGCCCTTCCTCCCAGAGCTTGTGTGGAGATGGGTAGCACATGTGTATGTGTAACTAAAGTCAGACAATAGTCTCGTTAGTTCTTGAATGCAGCTAATGGAGAGACCAGTATCCATAATCAGGCGGAAGAAGAGAAAGTGGTTTATAACTCTAAGAGTCCTCGACAGGAGTTACTGAGGAATTCTTCCAGGGTGTATGTTGGCCAGGGTGAGCCACGCCAGCTGTGTCTGCCTGGCTTTACCAAGGTCAACTGAGTAGTGAACAATTCTGTTGTTTCCCATGATGTAAAGTACCTGATATCACCTGATTTTGAGACATAGTCTCAATCCTTTTGTTTCTAGAATAATAGGTACAATGTTTCTGCTATTATATAAACAAATTAATATGAAATTATGATTATATATTCAGGAAGACTACTCTTGAGGGACAGTTTATGCATTTAACATAGAGATACTTAGTTTTTCCAGTGGATTTGGAATTTGTGTGGACAGGGACTGAATCTTTATTCTTTTCTATAATCCAATGATTGAAAATAAATATATTTTATTACCATAGTTCCCTCCTTATCCATGGGGGTTACATTCCAAGACCTCCAGCAGATGCCTGAGGCCATGAATACACCCAAACCCTATATATACTGTGTTTGTCCCTATACATACCTACCTGTGGTAAACTTTATAAATTAGGCATAGCACAAGATTAACAACAAATAATGAAATAGAACAATTATAACAATATACTGTAGGAAAAGTTATGTGAGTGTGGTGTTTTTCCTCCTCTCTCCCTCTCAGCATGCCTGATAATGGATCTGATAACCCAGATGGCCACTGGGTGACCCACAGGTAGGTAGTGTACATCGTATGGATACTCTGGACAAAAGGATGATTCACGTCCGGGGTGGGACGGAGCTGGAACATCATGATATTAAAACTCGCACACATTTTAAAACGTATGCATTGTTTATTTCTAGAATTTTCCATTTAACATTTTTTGACTCAGTTGCCAAGGAGTCACTGAAACTGTGCAGGTGAAGCTGGTCCTGGGGGAGGACCGCTGTGCAGTGAGCAACTACGTTAACGGATTACAGGCAGGCACATCAGAGCAGTGTACCAGTGCTTGCGATGCAGGTTGTAAGAAGGTCACACCTGATAATTATTAAGGAGCAGAGCTAGGCACATCATTTGCAGGGCCCAGTGAAACCTGAAAATGTAAGTCATTTTGTTAAAAAATTATTAAGCATTTGAAGACAGTGGCAGTCAAGCATTAAACCAAATGCTGGGCTCTGTATGACTGACTCTACCTATTGCAACCCATGAAGCCAGCCCTGCTAAGGACAAGAGGAAATAAAAGCTGATTTCAAGTGCAAGAAACAGAAACAAAACAAACAATACCGCCCAGGTTTGTAAGTTGTCCAGAATTGGAGAATCCAGTATTTCTTCCAAAAAATATATTGATTTGAAAAGAGTGATTACTATATATGATCACTCTTTTCATTAGTCTGATTAAATTTTCTATACTCAATTCTGTCATTATGAAAAGTTAGTAGTGGAAGTCTTAGACTTCTAAAATCAAAAAATAAATGTGGGTATGGCCATGGCAAGTATTGAGCTTCATATATGGAAAAACGTTGAAGCAATATTTTACTGCTGATTAAATATACCATGGATATTTGAGCATCTTGGTCACATTACTTCTATATTTCCATTTTGTGTACTATCAAAGTGAATGCAAAATGTAAAGCCTTAAGCTTAAATTAAGTACTGGGGCTAAGACCACTAATTTGAACATATAAAAACTAAGCTCCTTGAAACAGCCCTTATGAAAGATACTTATGTTGGGGAGGTGAATAATGTTCTGGGAACACACCTTTTCTTTGTCGGATCTGTGTGGTTCAAACAGAGCACTCAGATTATAGATCATTGTGCTGTGAAATAAAATCTCTGACAACCAGAGTAAGAGTAGCTACACAGTTGTCAAGATGTGTTTTGGGCTGACCTCCTTCTTCTGTTTTTTTCTTTCCTTCAAAGATTTTAAATGGGAGTCTAAAAATCACATTCAGATTGAATGAACGCAGGATAAGTGTCACGTGGGGTGCTGGTTAGAAAGTACAATTGCCGAGGTTTCATTCCAGATCTGATTCTTGAGACGCTGCAGGTGGGGACCTAGAATCTGCATTTTATGCTTTCCAGATGTTTCTTAGGCACTAGAGTTTGAAAACCATAGCCTTTGAGTTTCAGCCATCATTTAGAGGAACTTTGAATGGAGACAGCCATGATACCATAATATTATTGATCAATAGAATCTGCTTTTAATATTTTACTGCTAAAATACAGAGCTATGTGGACTGAGATATGCAGATGAGTTACCTTGCCAACAAGAGCAGGGAAGTCAAACCTCTCACTGAGTCATGTTTGAAGTTCACCTGGGAAATGTGATGACTTTTAGCTGAGTCTAAATGCCAGGCAGCATGTGCGCCTGTTCCCATCCCCTCCCCACTGACACCATTTCACTGGCTCGGGGCTAATCTTTATGCAGCACAGTTTATCACAACACCCCTCTCACCCCACCTCCCCACCGCCACCCCGAATATCCTTAGAAAGACCAGGGTTGCAGAGTCCGGAGCTGCCGACGTCTCCAGGCTTCTCATCCAAACCGTCCGTGACTCCGAACTGTGGCAGGCAGAGCTTGCCACTGATTTAATTTGATCTTTCCAGAGAGGATTAAAAATACTGTTCTCGCTCCAGCTGGAGTGTCGCCGCTAAGTTTCAATATGTCAGAGGCCCTTTTTCATTTTCTCAGCGCCAGCGCGGGCGAGGGTGGTAAGCGACAACGCTGCAGGACTCGCATTACCTTCCTCAGCTCCTACATTTGTCAACCACGTCAGCAAGGAAGAGGTGATTTGAAGGAGAACTTTCCGGGAGTGTGAGAAGGGTGCCTGCCTGGCCGGCGTGCTGAAGGATTCAGAATGAGCTGAGAACACCCAAAGGCATGCGCAAAGCCCGTGATTTACCTGCACCTCTGCTCAGTTCGTGATTTTGGTGTGGCCACTACGGAGTGATGCCACCACTTTGCCTGGAAACGGGAGGCTCCAGTTACGAATTTTATACGGTATCCCCAGATAGGGCTTTACGTGGCAGTCAGTGTTTGCTTCGTTTAAGGATGATTTAATGCTGATCATATTATGTCAGTGAAACTACTTTGTACTTCTCCAAGTGTTTGCAGACACTTTTATTTTGGCAAGAATTAAACTGTTTTATTTAATTCTTGCCAAAAATCCCGTGAAGTAGGCAAAACAGATACTATTATTTCTCCTTTATGGATGAGGAAATAAGCTAATAATTAGTGAAGCCAGCATTGAATTCCACATTTTTGAACTTTAAGATAAAAAGGAACCTTCTTTCTGGAAAGAAAGTAGTCGTACATTGTACGATATGTCTGGTTAAAAAAAAAACATGGTCTTTTTTTGTGGCCTTACGATCACTCAGCGGGCCGTTAGCTGCATGCAGCTGAGGAGTGAAGAGGGCGTCAGCCCCCGACCAGGGGCCGTGGGGTGCTGTTTTTCCAGAAGTTACAGTGTCTTCGGGTTATGAGTGTGTGCCGGGATCCGACATTCATCGTTCTCATTTGTTACAGAGTACACGATCAGAATTCAAATGGCCCTTTGAGCTCTAAGAGGCAAAAGGATATGCTCTTCGATTTTAGAAAATCCGATCCACCGATCTGATTGGCTAGTGTTCCAGCCCTCCTCTGCCGGCCGCTCGGTGACCAGTGGACTCGGAGGACAGACCTGCGTGCCTTCCCCGTCCAGAGTGGACAAGAACAACAGCGCAGGATTCTGCGGCCTGACTAATTTGGCATCGCAATTCTCATACTTCATGCCTGTGGCTACGACGATAATAGGAGCTGAAAATGCTGCACTGTGAATCTATTATGACAAAGACGGTAATGAGAATGGGAAAAACTGCAGAATGAACTCATTCCCATTAGGTTCTGAAGCTAAATTTTCTGCCTTCAGCATGAATAGTATTGCCCGGCCTCTTTAATCAAGACTGTGTCATTTGAAGGAACATCATAACTAGCAGAAAACAAAGATTCCCCTTCTGACAAACCGTTTGCTCATTCAGCTAACCAAATTGGATTTAAAAAACCCATTATTTTAGAAGGTTCATTATAAAAGGTGTGTGTGTGTGTGTGTGTGTGTGTGTGTGTGGTGATTGTGGCTACTACCATAAACAATAAAATAAAAAAAATGATGTAGAAGATTTGGAGCAAAGAGAAAATGCTCACAATGTCTTCCCCTTAGTGCGGCGTTTACAAAGGGCTGGGCCATGTGCTCTTTGCCCAGGTTGTGTTGCTGTCTGGTCCTCATGCTCCCGGTTACGATTAGGGTGAAAGAGTTTAGTAAGTATTGAAACAAAAACATTTGGTTGCTTCTGTTGTTGTTGTTAAGGCAGCTGTAGGTATTTCAGGGCTCCTTTTTGTTCCTCCCTGAAAAGATTTTACTACTGTTAATAATGCTCCCAGTGATAGGAAACCATATTACCGTATTTATTTTACTCTCACTGTTATTGGAGAAAGTGGACTGGCCCACTGTGCTTGGAAATTAGTTGGTGTCCTTTGGAAGCGTCCTGGCATGGCTACGTTTTTCCATTTCGAGTGGGGTAAACTGGGATAAAGCAACTGATGAAACCCAACCTGCAGTGCCAGACCAAGGGTAATTCTGTGTGTCCCACAACCTCAGAAGCTGGCTCTTTGCCAGGGTTTTCTGGGCAGATAATGCAGTTCAGAGCCGAGCGGTCTTTGGGGTTCCTTTGGATGTGGTGGTCACGAAGGACTGCAAGGTGAGCTCACTGGTATTTCAGATACCGCAGATACCGATGTTATGAAAGGAATATTTAGTCCATGCATGGCTAAAAACAACTAAACCTTAACCAGAGATTCCATTCCATGCCTTTTCTGACACGTTTTCCAAAATTAGCATATTTCTACTGACCAATTACTGTGGCTTTTTCTTCTCAACGTATTCTCCAATGAATGTGCACTCCTAGTGTATCCTTACTAGAAAGTGAATGTCTGTGTTTGTTTATGGAACAGTCAGCTGTCTGGGTGAGTATTTCTTGAGGGTGATAGGCCCTGGGGAGGTTGAAGATTGGAGCACACAGATGCAGGTTTCAGTTAGAGAGCACAAGGAAGAGGGATAGGACATTGGGCGGAGGGTGAATAACACGCAAGTGTGTGAGTGTAGAGAGACGTGTGAGCAGGGTGGGAGGGGAGGGCTGCGCGTTGGCATCCATGGCAGAGGAGTAGGGAGGTGATGATAGGAGGTGGGAAGAGTGTGATATCTGGGCGGCAATCGACAACTTGGAATTGAGTCATCTCCTGTGCACAGAGGAGGTTCTCCCTTTGCCATATCAGTGAGAGTTCCCTGGGGACATGGTTCTTGAGCAAGCCTCTTCTCACGGTGGGGTTTTGTGAGTGTTCCTAATTATTGATCTCCAAGGTTCTAAAAGCCAAAAGAGACAGAGGTCTCCATGGAATCAATGTTTCTATTATAGATAAAATCTCAGAAGGAGGGCCTACATAGATGAATCTGTGTACAGGCTAACCTGGATTTAAGAATCTTCTGAAGGTAATACTGGGATTATGTCTCAAATTTCATTTTAAGGTTCTTTCTTTATTCCACTTGGCTTTCTATTTCCTCTCTCCTATTTTATCCCTTCTTGCAATGAAAGTGGACAATAGTAAGTTATAAATATAGAATCAAGATATATTAAGAAACCTTAATCTTTTCAACTCCTATAATTTAGAGTGAAATTCGATCACTACCTGATTATTTTGTCAATTCCTGACAAAACTTGTTTTAAAACTTCCAAATCCTGTAAATTCTTATCAAATCCATACCCTCATTATTAATTATTGTCAGTCCATCCCATGTCCATTGAATCCTATGAACATTTCATTTCTATTCAATGAGGGGACGACACAGAGGAAAAAAAAAGACCATTTGGCAGAGAGGAAAGAAATGAGGGGAACAGTGATCACTGCACTAAATTTACATCTTGTCACCGTATATGTCACCTGAATTAGTAGAGGACTAGGAGGATACTAGCTAATATGGCTGCAATAACGTGGCATCTTGCACTTGAACCCAAACTTACATTGGGCATGCTTTCTTATTGTCGCTAATTTAAACTAGTTTGAGACCGAGAGGCTTGAGCTCGGCAACTTTCTGTGGTTTTTAAGTCTTGGGAGCTCTTATTCCGATTTAGTATAACAGCCTGCATTCATCTTGGTGTTCTTGGTCAACCAGTGGAAAAACAAGTACTCATCTGGAATGCTTAAAAAAGATAGAATTTGAAATATGCCTAGGCTTTTTTTTAACTGAAAAATTAGACAAGTTATTGCCTACATTAATAAATCGATATTTTATGCATACTAATTAGTATTTAAATTAACAGAAGGGTAATAAATTGAGCCATGTATCCTGGCGGGATTAAAAAACCTTGCTACTCTCTTCAGTTTCCAGTCCCAGTTTGAAAGTAGACAAAAGGCATTTCCTCCCCCCGTTTTAATATTTGGCTATCGTGACTTTCAAGGTCCTAAGTTTATTGGCATAATTTAATGGAAAAATTTATGCTTCAAAGCATTCATTTTTCTTCCCAGGCTTTGTGGTTTTCAATTTCTCATCTGCTGGGTGGCTTTTAGTTTACATGCAGAACAGAATCTTCTCAACTTTTGGATTCCCTTAGTACAATATTCGATGGAAAACAAAGTCAAAGTTTGAGAACCACGGATATGATCTCATCCTTGTCCTTCTGGTTGCTGAAAAGCAGCTGTTTTTATAAGTATCTAAGTAATAAGCTTAAGCATCAGGTTTTTTTACTAACTTGTTTCGAAAGTGATTGAGCCCAAGTACAAATAAAATGATATTTAAAACAGTAAAAATTCCCGAATGCCTTTAAATGTCATTGTGATGTCTCAAAACCGAATTATGTACTTTCTCCCCCAACTCCTTCCCATCCCTCCACTCCCCATCCTGGAAAAGAAGTCTGGGAAAAGAGATACTGGCTTTGATGTTGTTAACACATGTCACCAAACAGGTATTTCAGAATTGACATGCACTGTTAATGGATTTAAATGCAAAATTCCATATTCTGTTGGTGTGAAAACTGTTGAATTGAGTATAGGATTGTAGAGCAGTTTTAGCATTAACCTCGAGGGACTGCACTAGGCCTCGGTTTGACTCCTGGAGGCTGTCCCCGCAGAATTATCTGTTCTGAGCTCCAGGTGAGAACCCAACAGCTCGGAGCACTCCCTGGAGAGCTGGGGGCCCAGGATGAACATGCGCTCTAAGTGCCTTTCTCTTCTGTGAACATCCAAAGCAGGACTGTTTAGATCTAGCTACATCAGAGCCACCCCTCGAACACGTGATCATTCTTAAGAGCCCTAGAATTTCCTTATTAATCAGGTAGTCATGGCACTGGGCTAGAAGTTCAGTAGCTTATTCAGTGTGAAAATTAACCTCGCATTATTCTGTAGCCAGTGACACAGCGTGCTGTGTGCATTGGCATTTACGGCTGCTGAATTTCAGGGTGCGTCTGAGTTTGAGCAGGAGTCTGGTTGATGCACCGCCTCTCTGTTGCATGACATGATCTGCTTTCAAGCTGGAGGTTCCCTTAAATTGTCAGACTTCCTCTTAAAGATGAGAAAGTCGAGGCCCAGGAATATTCGGTGAATCACACAGCTCTTTCATGGCAGAATCAGCATTAAAACTCAATTCAAGTTATCAGATGCCCGGCATCAGATCAAAAGTTTTTTGATAACTCAGACATTATGAAGACTCTAGTTGAGATGAAAATTACATTTCCACTTTGAAACCTGGACCACTCTAGCAGGGGATACTCTGAAGGAGTTTTCTATGCCGTCCTCTGCCGGTCAGCATCACTTTGGATTTAAGTGGATTGTGTTAAAAAATAGCTACATTTCTCCCAGAGGCCAATTTTGTTTGAAGCATAATATAGGCCGTGGTTCCATCTAGTCTGAGGCGTGCCGATTGTAAGTAGCTATATTTATCATAACAGCTGAAAGGAGAATGTCATTAAAATGAAAGTATCCCACAAGTAGAACACTATTTCAATCCATTTACGATTGTGAAAGCTGAAAACAAAAATAACTAAAAGCTTCCTCTAACATTTCTTTTAAAAAGTCCTAGAAAATTTAAAAAGAATTTTTTTCTTCAGTGATTTCTAAGTAATAACTCTGCACATGGAGGCAATTTTGGAACATCTATAATTATCCCAACAGTAATGTCCTTCTTTTTGGCCAGCTGCAATCATATCAGAGTTCTTTTACTCCCTGTCCTTTCCCCTTGACAGTGAATGAGGAGAGGATCCGTACCTGTTCCACGCTTGTACTGAGACACATGTACCTTTCAATTTTCTGTTTCCGAGACAGTATGTTGGTATCTAGGAGCAAGCAGAAAGTAGAAAGAAAAAAAAAATCCACCTTTGTTTATTTGTTGCTGCTTCCGACTCTAGTGAGATGTGAAGTCATTCTCAAATTCTCCTGTTCAGAAGAATTGTTGGGCGCTTGTTAAAGCACATGCCTACGCCTGATTGTCAGAGATTTGTTCCCTCTGGAGATGCCCTGGGTGGTCATGGCCGAGGTCCGGGATAGCTTGGAGAGCTCTGAGAGTGTGAGCACAGCTGGACAGGTGGGCTGCTCCTGGAGGAGGTGTCACGATGGCCACTCCCCTCCTCACTGTGCTCTCGGGGACTGGGCATGTCATATTTCCCCACTGTTTTTTTCTAATGTTGCACCCTTGTTGTTGAATCTTTGAAAGCTGACGGCAAAAATGCAAATATACTGAGCATTCACGTGTCAAAGGAGAAGATTCCTTGGTAACCAAGGAGGCGATCCAGAATTCCAGTTTTTTCATCCTGTTCTGGAAACCCCTGGGGATGCACAGCCTCGGCTAATGATGCTGCCGAGGGTGCAGACAGGAGGAGAGCACCCTTGTTCTCCCTTCCTTCTGCTCTTCGATCTCTTGTCCAACCCGGCCAGAAGCCGGAAGTTTCTGAGCCAGCTGAGCCTGGAAAACATAGCGGGCAGGTGTCCCCCACTGGGACACAGAGCAGGGCGAGGGAAGGAAGAGGCGCGAATGGGATCTGAGCAAATGCACTTGGGGTCATCTTGGCCTGGTAGAGAATCGGGGTGAGCAGATTGTCCAGGGGGAGTGTCCGGGCAGGAAGTCAACCCCGAGGGATCTGCAGGTTCACGTCCCTGCGGAGTACAGAGTGGGGGCACTGTTCTGAGAGTCAGAGCTGAGGCACTCCCGGGCCCCTTTCGGTTGAGGGGATCTAGGCTCATCAGGAGGAAAGCGCCCTTTTCAAGGGGTGGTCTTCTCATTTCACCTGAGCAGCCACACTGGCATTTTCAGTGGAAATACCTCAGCTCACGCATCAGCGTGTCAGCACTGCGGCACTGCACAGCCCCCCCGCCCCCACCCCCAGCTTCTGTCTGGGGTCTGTGTGGAATGTCTGCTCCCACTCACAGCCAAGGTGATCAGCATGCAGCAGAAAGCCGTGACTGGATCCTGTGGGCAAGTTAGAAAAATAAGCAACCAACAATTATATTAACTGTGCAAGAATAAAAAATTAGAGCAGATGTTCCTTGGCGAATGTTTATTTTCTGTAGAAAAATAAGCTCAGTTCATATTTTCAGACTGCCCTCTGGACAATAAGATAGTGCATTTGGAGTCAGGTAATGACTAAGAAACGTGTATTATTTATTTCAAAGTATGAAACTCTTTAAGGGCCAGAATGTAATGAAATTTGTAATGTGTGCATAAAACAAACTACCATATTTTGCTGTGTATAAGGTGCTTCTGGGTATAATGCACACCCACATTTTTGGCCCTAACTTCTAGGGGAAAACTCTTTCATTTTAATTTTTTAATTCAATTATGTATTTATTTATGTTTAGATACTTTTTTTGTATTATAAGGGGATTTTAGCATTTATTTTTGAACATACAGATATCATTACTGGTTTTCAGAGTTACACTTTTAATGCATAAGCATAAATAAAAGAATTAAAATATTTATACAGGTATGGAATTAGTACTACCCATGGATAATGCACACCCTACTTTTCTCTCAAAAATTTGGGCAGAAAAATGCACATTATATGTGGCAAAATACAGATTCTAAAAGTCATCATTTGCATGCAACTCCGTAAATTTACACCATGGAGTATTGTCTAAAGGGCTTTGCACAGCGCCTTCGACAAGGACTTCGGGCTTCTCACCTGGTCTCCACTCAGCAGCCAATCCCGAGGCCCCAGCCCGAGGTGCCACAGACACCTGGCCACCCACCTTTCTAGAAACACGCAGGGCTTTTAAGTTGGTAACGAAGAACTGGCCCTCATAACATTTTCTCACAGTGAGCCTGGTTTTAAGACCATTTCTTGCCTAACGAGTTCTTGTGTTTTCGACAGAGGTAACCTTTTCCTTTTGCTTCCTGACCGAGGACACCGCGAGGTGTTCCAGCTAACTTTCAGAGACCCACCATTGGTATTTTCGCCAGCCTTGTTTTTAAAAGTCTACAATTGCCTTCTCCATTCAATCCATCATTTTATACTCGAAAAGGTCATGGTTCCTTCAACAGGAAACTTTGGAGAAATCCCTGGCTATGATTTATCTTATGTTACATGCCCTGATAGAGATTCTCAGGAAGCAGGGCCCATTAGTTCCCTGTAAGGTCATTCCCCCGATGACTAGTGCAAAATGAGTAGCAATTGTACGTGCTTGAGTTTGAGGCATTTTCTGGGATGATTCAAAGGGAGTCAAGGGAGTGATTGGTGTCTGTGCAGTGAGTCCCGTGGGTCCGACAGGTGATGTATGGGAGAGTCTTCCCTCGCAGGTGATGGGACGTCAGCGAGAGCATTTGAGTTCACATCTGCTCCTCCAATATTGGATGTAAAGATACGCATGTGCCCAAATATTTCACATTTGATTATCTTATTATATTTGTGGTCTGTGGTTATTTAAAAACCTGTTGGTGTGTTATAGGGTTTTCTTTTTAAGATTCTCAGGGATATTAATTATTACTGACATAAAGAATTAAAGGAAGCCTAGATATTTTTTCAAGTCACAACTTTTGAAAATAATATTCAGTGAATTTCAGAGCAGTTTTATCTACAGCTTCCAATACTGGACTATATTTAGTAGATAGGCAGGGAGTTTGCAGGAGAAAGCAGTACTATAAAATCAAATAATTTGTTTTCATATCTGGGATGGTATTTTGAGGGAGACCAGTTTTGACTTGATTTCTCTGTAAAAAAGACAAAATTAGATATTATTCAAGAAGCATTTATGAGACCCATTCAATTGTAAAATTTTACTTTCCCATTTTATAATCTCAACCACTTAAAATATGTCAAGTATATACATTTCTCTCTAAATTTATTCTCACTTCAAATATTAATTTCAACCAGGATCACTTGTTCAAGACAAACATGTTGTATTTTTTCTATGTGTAAGGTCCTATGTGGATTGCTGGGACTATTACTCTGAGCAAAATAGAATGTCGTACCCTCAGAGTTCCCAAGTGTAGTGAGTCTCCTGGCGTTAAGTTCTGCCAACAGGATGGAAACACTTAGCTCACTGTAGAGGAGAAGCTTGCTAAAGGGTAGAAGGTAATTGCATAAAATCAAGTTCAGGTATCTGTGGTAGACCTGAGACCTTTGCTGTTCTGGCGTTGGGTCCTGAGTGGTTTTCCAGCTGCACAGATAGATTTGTCCTGATTCTCACACAGTCTCTCCCTGAGGCCCGCTTTGAGCCAGGTGTGAGATTGTAAGTCTGTTTACCACCTGACTCTATCTCAAGTCTATCCTAAGGGCACCAACACAAGGACTGAAACTAGAACCTGGGCCCTACTCTCAGGGCTCATACCATCAGTGTTAATAAGCCATGTGGATTACACTGAAGGACGGGGGAAGAAATGAAGGAAATCAGATTACCACTCGGCCTGATAAGGGCTAATGTCCTCATGTGGTCCGTGTCTTTGGGTTGCTCATGGGGTCCTCACTCATGCTTAGGAACATGGTTGTCCCTCTTTGCTACGGAAAATGAGCCCAGACACTGTTAGTTATTATCTTTTGTATTTGTAGTATCTGCCCTATTTAGAGTTGCTGCCTTCGCCACGACAGTGATTGAAGAGAATATCAGAACCTGTTAATAAATGATGCTTGGAGGTCACATTTTTGAAGTATTAAAAAAAACTAACTAATAATAAGGACATTTTGCTACAAAGTTTACAGATTCAGCCTCATTTTAGAAATATGATTTGGCTTAGATTCATATGCCAAATTCAGAGAAATTTATTCTTAATTGTTCCCAGATAATGAAAGTTTATGTTGTTATTTATGCTTGATGAACTAAATACGAGGAAAGAAGTTTCATATTATCTAACAATTGAAATAATTTGAATTAGATTTTGAAGTAGTCTCAGTAGTACTGCATTTGTTAGCTCATTGATAATATTCTCTAAAACTATTCATTCTGATTACCCTCCTCTGAAGGAAAGAATTTGGCTTCCCTGATGGCCCCCCACCCCGCCTCCCGCCTCATTTCCCCTCTCTCGAAAGTAAAATGGCGTAGAGGAAGCAGGATGGAGCTAGTGTTTGGAAGCTTGCATTTTAGTCTGGCCTCCAACATTTCCTCACAGAACATCTCCAAAGCTCCTTGATTTAAATGTCCCCAATGGTAAGATAGAGCTAATAATGCAACCTCACGCAACCCAGAGTCTCAATTGAGAGAACTGACATAAATAGATTTTTAGAACTACAAAGTATGATATAAATGTAAGATATGATGATTTTTAGTTTCCAGCCTAATACAAGGTCATATATGCATGTAGAAAGACGTCCATATGGTGCAAGAAGGTACACCAAGAAAATCTCCTCTGCCTGCTGTTTCCCAGTTCCTCAGTTTCCTCTCGTGACTTCCCAGGGGCAGCTGCTGTTCCTGGTGAGTGTTAGACACCTTCTGGGGACAGTGACGTAGCAAGAGAGTTTACCAAGCATGTTTATAAGACCGAGCTCCTCCTGCCTAGGAGAGTACTTGCTTATTTTTAGTGGGACATGGTTCTCAGTGTTTGAAATAGCTCAAGATCTAAGGAATACAGCTTCATCATCTTTCTTGATTCAAACAGGAAAAGAATAGAAATCTATATGCTGTTAGCTTGCGGAACCAGTGTTTCTTCGGGTAGAAGTTGAAGTGCATGGAGCACCACCTGAAGGGACGGAAATAATGCTCCACGAGAATGTGGCCTTCCAACAACAGACACAGTTTCACACCCCATGGTGTTGCTTCTGGTGAAAGCTTTTGCTCCCTTTCTCCTCTCTGCATCACTGGGTGACAGGTCTGGCAGTAACAAATCGCAGGTGGGATGACATGTATTTGTGGATTTGAGCTTATAGTTTGCCTTTAACATATTGTCGTGTCTCTTTTTCCAGACTTGCCTTTGTTTCATAGTCCCAACACCTCTGCTTAACCTGCTTAGCTCTGCATGAATCTGCGGATTCAAGACCTGCAATGCAGCCAAGGTGTAGGCGCAGGGCAGCGTAGTCCTATTATCACAGCTGGCCTGCCATCCCGGGTTGCCGGTTCCAGAACAGCAAGTGTGTTTGTCTCGGCCATGCCGCCCTCGGCAATGTCAAACACTCCTCACATTCTTTTCCCAGGAGCTGGTCTCTTACATGTCTTTGTTGTTTTTTTTTTTTATTAGTCCAGGGCTCATGAAGGAGGTATCATATGTCTTCCAGATCTCTTACCCTCTAATTGGTCTACATTTGCCTTTGAGGTCAGTTCTAACAGGTATGATGCTAACGGCTAAACAATAGTCAAATATAAAGCAGCCAGGAGGAGGGGCAGGGAAAGGGGAAATCTGAAAAGGCAACTAAAGCAGCCCGTTCTCACTTGCCCTTAGCTAAACGTTGATCGTATTCATCATTACTGCTCATTAAATTCTACTTAGAAAAATGAACAAAGCATCTTTTTAAAATGTTCATGTCTCCTAAGGTCGACAGACACACTTGCTAAGGATTTTGGCCATTATACAATAGTACAACCTAGGGGAAAACATTAAGTTTTACTGATTGGTAGTCAAAGACAATGAGAATCAGGTCCATTCTTTCAATACAAATGATGAGGAATTAAAGATGCTGCAGACCCCCACGTGGACTTAGAAATCCTAGGGTTGCAGATATGGACTCAAGATAATGTTTTGCCAAAGTATTATGCCCCTGTTCTTGAGGGCTGCTCTGAAATACTTATATAATAAGAGAATTTCTGGCAGAGGAACTTATATTGTGAGCACAAAATAGCATTGAGAGACTAAAGCCTTAAGTGAAGCAAATGATTTCCTGTTTATAAAAATCAACAAAAGAGCACTCTCTTTTGTGAGAACATTTGATGTTATCTTAATTTAATGGGTACAGTATGGTTGGCATTTATTTCTTATCCAATAATGACCAGAAAATTTTTAGACTCTCTCTGCAGTTTCAAAAATGTGACAAATTAATTTTGCTTGCATACAGATGTTATGTTCAGAGTCCATTTTCCACCTCTCTAGTCAAATAGTCACGTGTTCATTGCCATGGTGATTTTATAACTATGAGATGATGACTCTTCTGCACTTGTCTGGTACCATCTTGGTATCAGAAACAGAACAACTCAGACTTTCAACATGCATAACTTTGCTCGGGTGGGGTAGCTATTTCTTAACCTACTTCTCTAATAGATGAGGTTGCCTTGCTTTTGTCCACCACCATAGCTTCAGGCCCTCCTGCACACCGACGTGGTATGCTGTTTCAGGGAAGAGGATTATTGTCCTTAAGCATTTCTCCCGCTCTATCAAAGCTGCATTCCAGATACCTTTACTCTTGCTCATCCTTATCCATTCAGTGTGACCTCCTTTTTTTCTTCCCAGCACCCAGCGGGTTTCATTGTCTTCAAATTATATCAATCAGAGAAACTGAAATTGTGCCCATACTTCAAATGATACTGTTGCAGATACATTAAATGTTTAGAAAAACGTATTCAATCTCATTAGAGAATTGTAGAAGACAAATGAAAATATTGATAATTATAAAATAGAACTTTTATTTAGGAAGTACCCTCTGCCATCCACACAGTATTCCCTTTATTTATCTTCCCAGTCATCCTATAGGGTAGGTGACATATTCATCTTGGTTTTAAAGAGGGACTAGGTAACTCATCACGGTTGCACAGATAATAAGTGGGCAGCTAGGACTGAAGATCACCTACTTTAGCTACAGTGCTATCTTATACTTACTGACTTGTATATTGAGGGATATCAAATTGTGGGGGATAAAAAGATGGAGATTTTACCTGTAAATAACTGCTCCCAACTGTGCTAGGTTGAATGTCCTTGCATTTAATAGTTCAGTAAGATTACATAATGTTTTAATTTGTTTAAAACTGTCTTGTTTTGTTATTTAAAGCTCAGTTCTGATCATTTTCTTACTGAGATATGATATACATGCAGACAAGTGCATAAAGTGGCAGCTCATAGATTTTTACATATAGGCAAAGTAAGTAACCACCATCTAGATTAAGATGTAGAACTGTTAGGTTGCTTCCCGGTCAATAGCTCTCCCTCCAAGGTAATTACGATTCTGAATTCAATAACCATCCATTAGGTTTGCCAGATTTTGAACATCATGTAAACAGAATCATACAGTATATGTTCTGGCTTCTTTTATGCTGCATCAATCCTGTGAATCATCTGTGTTGTGTGAAACAGTAGTTAATTCTTTTATACGCTATCTTTCGAGGATACAATTACTGATTTATTCATTCTCCTGTCAACAGACATTTGTGTTGACTTGGCTTTGGCTATTATGAATAAAGCTGCTATAAGCATTTTTGTAGATGTTTTCTGATGCAGATAACATTCATTTTTTATGGGCATGTATTCAGGAAAAGAATTCCTGTGGGTCATCATGCAGTGCATGTTAGCTTAGTATATATTGCCAACAGTTTTTCAAAAGGGTCAAACCAAGTATATACCTATCAGGAACTAATTAGAGTCTCTATTGTTCCACATTTGTAGCTATACTTTGCATTAAGAGTCCTTTTCATTTTTAGGTATTCTGCTAGGTGTGTAGTGATATCTCACTGAAGTTTTAATATGCATTTCCCTCATGAGTAATGAAGTTGCCTTCTTTTTGCATACTTGTTGTTTCAATATCTGATTTGTTGACGTAGATATTACATACTTAAGTTTTCTGAACATTTAAAATTGATTTGCTTGTTTTTCTTATTCCCAAGTGCTCTTTCTATGTTCTAGATATGAGTTCTTTCCCAGGGATATGTATTGGGAATATCTTTTTCAAGCCTGTGACTAGCCTTTTCCTTCCTTCAGTGTCTTATGTGAATAGAAGTTCCTAATTTTAATGCAGTTCATTTTATTAATTGTTTTATGTGCAGTGTTTCTTGTTCCTGTTTAGAAATGTTTGGCCTACGTAAGGTCACAAATGTTTTTTCCCCTATTATTTCCTCTAAAACATAGATTCCCAAACTTTCTTGGTTTTTAAAGCCTTTAAAATGTTAGCCTTTTTTTTTTTTTTCCTAGAGAGCTGCTAAGCCAAAAGAAAGACCTAGCAATTCTGTTTATTAATTATGTAGGCCCAAACACTTCATTTTTTATGAGCACTACTAGAATGGAAATGTTAGGTGTGTATTTATCTGAAAAAGCTGCTCAAAGAAATGACTATTGATGCAGTATTTTTTCTTTATTATACAAAACAAAGCATATTAAACCTTGAAGGTCCAAGATGACTGAATTTCAACCAAAAGTGATTTTTCACTGGATGTTGTTGAGGCTACCTAAATAAAGACTGCCATTATGAGGTCATCAGTAGACCAGCAATTCATTTTTATGTACCTGGAGTTACTTACCTGTTTCTTTGATCTAGAGAAACAATTAGAGGCAGCATTAGAGATAAATGGGGAAAACAAGGCAGAACAGAGACATTAAGTTTACTTCATTTAGCTGGTTGACTTCCAAAGTCAGGAGAAATTTCCAAAAAAAAATGTATAATTCTTTTTATTTGAATGTGTGAAAAACTGGGAGAATCTGGTAATATACAAAAATTTCAGAATCAAATAAACAAAATCATAGTTTCTTTAGATGTCCAGAAAAGTGCAAAACAATTTCTGCTTCCAAATGAAGTTCTTTTTCTCCTTTCCTCCCTTATTTTTTTTCATTTTTCTTTTTCCCTTCCTTCCCTCCTTCCTTCCTTCCTTTCTTCCCCTCTCTCTCTGTAACACTCACCATTTTTATTAGATGTACCAGTGATTCTTCCCAGATTGTTCGGTCCTTTAAAAATATTTTGATTATTTATTTATTGATAGCCAATTTTAACTTGGTAATTATGGCACAATAAGGTTGACATATACTTTAATCTATTGGAGAAACGTATTACAACTTTTATGTTTTTGTTTTAATTTCATATACATTATAAAAAACCCTATCAACCTAACCAGATATGGTTTAAACTACAATCAGCTGAAGCCTACATTTTCTTTATTAAGATGTTGGAAAGTTTGAATTTATCTTTATCTCAATGTATAATTAATTGGGTTTTGCTCTTTGATACAAATATACGCTGTGTTTTAGTCATATGATGAAGGCCCAGAAGTAAATCAACACCTTTATTTTATCACATGGAACAAGATGGGCCATATCAACATTTACAAGGTAAGTCAAAGACTTTTTTCAGGTACTAAACTAAAGTTTATTAAGAATCTTTGCCCTGGAATCAGAGAGAAAAGTGCAAGTTACAATCAATGAAATTTTCTTTACATCTTTTTTTAATTTGATGATTTAGAGATAACGTTAACCTATACAGACTTGAGACTTTTCTGTTTTTCTACATTGATACCCTTAACTACATTTTAAGTGAAATATAATGTTTATCTGTCTGTATAGCAGATTATTTGGGCCAGCACGGTACACAGCCTTGACGATTAGAACAGTCGTGTGTAAAGGCTTCCGAATGGGTGCCCTTGCTTCACCTTTTCAGTTAGAAAATCATTTACATATGGGAGGCCCTTGCCACTTTTATGGAAGATTTTTTAACTCCAAAGGACTAATTTAAATGATTTAAGAAATTATGTGCGGAGAGAAACAATTACTTCTAATGACTTAACATAAGGAATTCAATCGAATAACAACTGAAAGTAGTAATTAGAAGTTCAAATGCGAAATTGTCTTATAAATCTCTGATAATACTTCCAAAATGAAAGACAAAGCTTCATCCTATGCAGAAAGGCAGATTTGTGAATCCCCATGTGTTCCCGGAATTATTTCTTCCTTTCCACTTAATCCCATGACTAGAATTAAAACACATTTTTTCAGCTTCACTGAGATACAATAGACACATAATGTGTAAGTTTAAAGTGTACAATGTGATTATTTCATAGTATCTATTGTGAAGTGATTACTACGATATGATTAATACATCAATCACCTGACATGGTTACCACTTTTGGGTTAGAAACTTTTAAAATATACTCATTTTGCAACTTTCAAATACATAATAATAGTATAATTATTATATAGTTAACTGTAGTCAAGCTGTGTACTAGGTCCCCAGAACTTACTCATCTTATACCTGGAAATGTACACCCCTTGACCACCTACACCTGTATTTGCCATCCTGTCCCTGGCAACCAACAATCCACTGTGTGTTTCTATGAGTTTAATGCTTTTAGATTCCACATATAAGTGAGATTTTGAGGTACTTGTCTTCCTATTTCTGATTTGTTTCACTTAGCATAATGGCTTTAAGTTTTATTCACGTTATAAGCAATGGCAGGATTGCCTTTATTTTTATGACTGAATAATATTTCTTTCAAAATACATAGCACCTCTTCTTTATCCATTTATCCATGGAAACACTTATGTTGTTTCCATGTCTTGGGTATTGTAAATAATGATGCAATGGACATGGGTCTGCAAATATCTCTTTATATAGCGCTTTTATTTCATTCAGATACATACTCAGTAGTGGAGTTGCTAGATCACATGGAAGGTCTATTTTTAATTTTTTGAAGACCCTCCTACTGTTTTCCATAGTAGCTGTACCAATTTGCATTCTCACCAACAGTATACAAGAGTTCCCCTTTCTCCTCATCCTTGCTAGCATATGTAATCTATTGTCTTTTTGATAATGGCTTTTTTAACAGGTGTGATTTGTATATTTCTTATGATTGGTGATGTTGAGCACCTTTTCATGTACCTGTTAGTCATTTTTATATCTTCTAAGAAAATGTCTATTTAGGTCATTTGCCCACTTTTTAATTGATTATTTTGAGTTTATTAGTTACTTGTATATTTTGAATATTAACTCCTTATCATATATATGGTTTGTAAATATTTTCTCCCATTTAGTAGTTGACTTTTCATTTTATTAATTGTTTCTTTTACCATGCAGAAAAATTTTAGTTTGATTAGGTCCCACTTGTTTCTTTTTGATTAATTTTTTTGAATCTGCTATGGTTTATGACTGAAAAAAATCATTGTGAAAACTAATGTCAGGATGCTTTTCCCCTGTTTTCTTCTAGAATTTTTATGGTTTCAGAACTTACATTTAAACCTACAATTCATTTTGAGTTAACTTTTTTAGTGGCGTAAAACAGGATTCCAGTTTCATTCTTTGCATGTGAATATGCAATTTTCCTAACACAATTTATTGAATAGACTATCTTTTTCCTACTGAGTAATCTTGACTCTCTTGTCAAATGTTAGTTGATCATATATATATATGTGGGTTTATTTCTGGGCTCTGGATTGCTCTGTTTTCTCTGTTTTTAAGCTGGTACCATGCTGTTTTGATACTATCATTTTGTAATATAGTTTGAAAATTAAAGTATGATGCCTCTAGCTTTCTTCTTTCTTAAAATTGGCTTGGTTATTTGGGGTCTTTCATCATTTCACATAAATTTCAGGATTGTTTGTTCTAGTTCTGTGAAAAGTGCCATGGGAATCTTGATAGAGATTGCACTGAATCTGTAGATAGCTTTGTTTTTTTGGACACTTTAACAGCAGTAATTGTTTTGATTCATGAATATAAGATATCATTCCATTTATCTGTATCTTCTTCAGTTATTTTCATCAATATTTTATAGTTTTCAGTGAATATATCCTTCATCTTGGTTAAATTTATTATAAAATATTTAATTTTTTAATGAATATTTTGGTGATATTGTATATGGGATTGGTTTTTGAATTTTCTTTTCAGACATTTCATTGTCAGTGTATATAAACACAGCTGATTTTTGTATGTTGATTTTGTGTCCTGCAACTTTACTGAATTCATTTGTTAGTTCCAATAGTTTTGAGGGGGCTCTTTAAGGTTTTTCTCTATATAAGATTATGTTATCTGTAAACAGGGACAATTTTATTTTTCCTTTCTGGTTTGGATGACTTTTATTTTGTTTTCCTGCCTGATTGTTGTGGCCAGGACTTCCAGTGCTATGGTGAACAGAAGTGGTGAGAGTGGGCACTCTTGTCTTATTTCTGATCTCAGAGAAAAAGCTCTCAACCTCTTACCGTTGAGTATAATATTAACTGTGGGTTTGTAAAATATTGCCTTTATTTTGCTGAGATATGTTTATTCTATACCAGGTTGTTGGGAGTTTTTATTAAGAAAGGCTGGAAAATTTTGTCAAATGCTTTTTCTGTATCTATTGAGATAATCACACAATTTTTTTCATTCTATTAATGTGATATATTAAATGATTGATTTTCATATATTGAACCATCCTTGCATCCCAGAGACAAATGCCACTTGGTCATGATAGATGATCTTTTGAACATGACGTTGAATTCAGTTATTTAGTATTTTTGTTGAGAATTTTTTCACCAATATTCATTAGGGAATATAGTTTATATTTTCTTACAGTGTCTTCATTTGGCTTGGGTATCAGCGTAATGTTGGCTTTATAAAATGACTTTGATTGTGTTCCTCATTCTTCACTGTTTTTGAAGAGTTCGAGAAGGATTATTCATTAATTTAAAAAAAAATTGGTAGAATTCACCAATGAAACAATCTGGTACAGGCCTTTGCTGGGAGGTTTTTGATTATGAATTCAATCTCCTTACTCATTATTTGTTCACATTTTCTATGTTTTCATGATTAGGTCTTGTTAGGTTGTATAGTTCTAGGAATTTATCCATTTCTTCTAGGTTATCCAGGTTGTTGGCATATAATTATTCATATTAGTCTAATATGATTCATTGTATTTCTGTGGTATCACTTGTGATATCTCCTCAGTCATTTATGATTTTACTTTTGAGTCTTCTCTCTTTTTTTTCTTTCTTAGTCTACCTAAGGATTTGTTAAGTTTATCTTTTCAAATAAACAGCTCTTAGTTTTGTTAATCTTTTTTTGTTTTCCTGTACTTCGTTTTATTTGGTTCTAATCTTTATTATTTCTTTCAATTAATAATTTTGGTCTTAGCTTCTTCTTCCTTTCTTAGTACCTTGAAGTGTAATATTAGATTGTTTTTTGAGATCTTTTATTTCATATGTATAAACATATATACGCATAGCATAAACTTTCCTCCTAAAGTTGCTTTTGCTGCGTTTCATAAGTTTTTGTATATTGTGTTTTCATTTTCACTTGTCTCAATAGTTTTTTATTTCTCTTTTGATTTCTTCTTGGATTCGTTACTTGTTCGTGAGTGTGTTAATTTCTACATATCATGAATTTTCCATATTTCCTCCTGTTACTGATTTCTAGTTTTATACCATGTTGTCAAAGAAAATACTTCATTAGGCTTAACTATTCCTAACTTTTGATTTAAAATGAGAAACATGACACTCTTTCTTTCTCTTGAACACTTAGAGGCCATTGTGACATCGTTAATTGACCTAATTTTAATATTGTTGTGTCCCAGGGAATAGGGAGGCTGGAGGAGGGGGAGACAGATGGGGAACCGCTGGTCGGTGGAGCAGTCGGAACACACACAGCATTGAGCAATTAAGTCCGTGTCTTTACCGGCATGGTTAATAGTGTCCCAAACAATTACAGTAGTGACATCAAACATCACCAGTCACAGATCACCGTAACAAACATAATGATAACAAAAAATGTGAAATATTGGAGAATTGCCCAAATGTGACTCAGACAGGAGGCAGACAAGTGCTGTTGGAAAAATGGCGCCAGTTCAGATTTGCTCAATGCGACGTTGCCGCAAGCCTCCAATTTGTAACACAGGCCGCATCTGAGGAGTGCAGTGGCGTGAAGTGCAATACAGTGAGGTGTGACTACAATCCCCTGACGTTCAGATGAGAGCTGGTTGCTCCTCTTTATCCTTGAATTTGTAAACTCACAACTATACTAGCTTTCAGAGATCATTCAATAGTTCTACTTGATTAGTAAAATTTTCCAAACTGCATATATGACTTTCTAAAAATTTTTTTAATGTTAGGCTTTGAGAACAAAGATGTCCATATGTGGTTTGTAGATTCCCTTGGAAAAAAGAGGAAGGGACCAGGAAAAAGTCAAAGTAAATGAAATTTTTTTCTGCTCTGAGCCTGATGTTAATTATTTTGGCACTTTACAACTTGGCATTTTGGTTTTGCTAGGTATTAAATATTAGGGTGCATACTTACTCTAGAGATCACCTGGATTTACACCTTTAGGAAATGAATAAATTGGGAACTAGGTGGAAAGATAAGAACCAGCCGACCGAATTTACACTGCAACTGCTGGGAAGGGCCATCACCGAAGGCTCACTCTGCGCCATTTGCTATATATTACAAGAAGTTGTAGTTTGAAGGAATTTCCATTGCAACATGACGGTTCTGCTTTCCTTGCTCTTCCTCTTGTCCAGGTGATAGAGACTCAGGGCAATGGGTCGGCAGAACTGGTTTGCTGGAACTCAAATTGCCGAGAGACAACATGTCTTTTAGGGTTGAGAGAACGTGTCCAGTGAAATAATGGTGGAGTTGGAAAGAACATTACAGTTCACTTTTTCCAACCCTGCAATTTTAGATTAAAAGCCAGCACCACCACCAACAATAACTAATGTCCAGAAATTTTAATTGGTTGATTGAAATCCGATAACAAAATACTCTGGACACATCACTTACCCTCTCAAATTCTCAGATTGCTCATTTGTTGAAAAGATACATAGGGCGATTGGAAAACATGTGTTTTGAAATATCCTGTGTGATGTTGTGCTCTGGGTTTTAACCTTACTAATCGTAACCATGTTTATCATTGGCCCAGCTGAAAGCAGAACCCTGGTCTTCTAACTCTGGGTTCAGTTTTTTCCGACCCCTTTGCCCTTCCCTAACACCCTGCAGTCTGCTTTGAGGTGTATGTGTGTGTTTGAAAGTACGATTGTCCGTGGCTAGAAGGTGCAATGCAAAGAGAAAGGGAAGTGTTGTTGGTATCAACCTGAACACTAATCGAAGCTTCAGAAACCCTGGATCCAGAGCCTTGCCTCACGTGTGTGATCTAGGCTCATTTAAGTTATGATCAAAGTTCTGCCTGGTTCATGCTGAGAGGTAGTTTTGTTTTGTTTTTTTTCCTCCTCCCGAGTGCCCATTGCTTTCGTTTTGCTCAGCTTTAAAACATTTGTTCTGTTTGCATGAATGTATTCAACAGGCAGATTGTTCCCGGCCTGAGAATTCTTCCCATGAATGCAAATAACACTTCTTAATCTCTCACAGCTGGTTTAAGAGGTATGCCTGATGAATCACCTAAAAGAGATTAAAAAAAAAAAAGGATAAAGAGAAGAAAAACAAATGCAGAACATCCATACAACCCTTGAGCAGCCCATTAACTATTTAACTTATGCAAAATAGGGACTGCAGGGAGAACTGTGTGAGACAGAAGCCACAGGGCTCAGTCTTAGGCAATGGAGAGACAAGTCAGAGTTTAGATGCTTTAAAATTGCACAAAAGTTAGGATCCGTTGAGAGTTCCATGCCAATCTTGTAAAACAAACTTGACTCAAAAAAAAAATCTTATTAAAACCATCAATGCCCTGGATAAATTCCTACCCTTCCCCTGCTGGAGAGGGAAGGCATTATTTTTTTTCAAGATGTAAGGACTTAAGTCCCTTTCTTTTGGTCCTCCCCAATTCTTTTCATGGAAATTCGGTACTTGTAAAGACCACCACTGGCACGCCTCTATTTTATATACCAATAAAGACAGCTACTTGGAGTGGGTTTGCTGCTCTTCGGCTCAGAGAGCTGTGAGGAAATCACCAGAGGCTGCAAGCACGGGTGAGCGGCCGCAGAAGGGCACAGTTGACACTCCGGCTGGGTTTTCAGAGCTGGGTAACATATTTGCACACAGAACTGAAGTAGAGAAGATGCACACCTGTTCCCAGAGGATTTTCCTTCCAGTAGCTAACTCCTCGGCTAGCTAGGGAGGAGACCAGCCAGGGAGAGGAAGCAAAGTGCAAACCCGATAGCTTTTCTATCAAATGCAGAAGTTATCAAGCAGTTCCGTGTGTCTCCATATCTTTCAAAGGGTAACTATGTTGGTATATGGCTCTCCTCTCCCAGCGAGGTCTGCAGGTGGAAAGGAGTGAGTTTTACAGGAGAGAAAAGGGCTGGCTGGCTTCCTACTACCTCAGTGACGATGAAGACGGCAATACTGAGAAGAGGGGGTGGGAAACAGACAGGATGCCGGAGGCGCAGGCCGTATCTGAAACTGTGGGCTTGGGAGGAGGTGAGTCCACTCATTCCTTCCTTCATCCATTTAGCAAATATTTATCCTCCTACTGTCCCTTCCTTCTCTCATGAAAACCCCTCGGTGTTTTTCTTATATACAACAAATTTCTCTAAATTTATACAAATTTGTATAAAACAAATTTCTCTGCCAGATTCTCATGGCGTCAATGATACAGCCGCCCTGCCTCCTCCCTCACCTTCACCCAACGCCATCTCTCCTTTAGTTCTACTGTGCGTGCACGTTGCTTTTCTCTCCGAACCAAGCCTTTTTCCCGGTTGGAATTGCTCCATCTCCCCCCACCTCTTGCAATGGCTGGTTGCATCTCATCTTTTTGGTCTCAGCTTAAGTCGGGACTGGCAGGGAGGTCCCACCCCCTGACCACTCTGCCTAAAGCGTGAGTATCCCCTGCCCCAGTATTTGTCTGCATTTCAGAGCTCTAGTCCTTCGTCCACAGCTCTCATGATCCCGTGTAACTGTGTTGTTTGTTGAGTGCTTCTGCCTCTAGACCACACAGTCCAGGAGAGCTGTCTGTCCTTGTTCCTTCTATCAGCTGCTCCTCTTACCGGCCTGGCACTGAATAGATGCTCAGTAATGAACGGGTGGTGGAAAGTTTCAGAGCTTAGGGAGGCGAATTGTGGTGGAAGATGCTAATTGAAGAAATGTACTCGTTCTCAAAAGCCACCAGTGGCTTTCATTTCTAAGCTTTTCAGGGACAGAGCCCTCAGGAGGAGCAGCCTCCAGCAGCCAGAAGGACTGGAATCAGGAGAGCAGTAATACACGTATATCAGGGTCCCTAAATCCTAGCAGGGGGTTGCTGCGGGATCCTGCTCTGAACGCCTTCACATTTTTGAGAACAAATCTTACCGATATGGGTTCTCTTGCATATGTGGCCTATTGGGGTAAGGCACTTACAGATTACCCTCTTTGTGCCAGAAGGAAGCCAGAAAGCGCTGGTGCTGTTAGACATGGAAGTATGTTGAAGTACGAATTTTGTGGCCCTGGCCGCTGGCATCTCACTGAGCCGAGGCTAGCGCCTGGGTCATCATCCACGTCCTTCTGGGAGGCTGTCCTAGCAATGTCCCAGTGGAGCTACCAAGTGTCCTGACTTCCGGTGAGTGGCCAGCATTCCAGAAATCCTATCTACAGCTCCCTGGGGCGCGTTAGGGAAGCAAGTGCGCTGAATGCCAGGCCACTCCTCCCCACCTGCCCCATGGAAGGAGCCTCCTGCCCTCAGCAGGGGGCCCAGTCCTGCTCCTCAGGCTGCCACATCTACATTGTTTCATGGCTGAGCCTAGGACATTCAGCTAATAGTGCCACTTGGGTGGCTAAAGAACTTGGCAGTGCTATTGCTTCCAGAGTTCAAGAACAGATATGCAAACCAGTTTCTAAGAATCTTACTGTTCCCAAGGCAGCAATGCAAAGTAAACTCTGATTGTGACTGCCTTGGCTTTGCCTTTTTTGGTGGATTAGTGTGAATTTAGAAAGGACTTGGGGGTAGACCCCTGTAGTGACTGCCATCTCGGTTCTCTTGCCTGTTTCCTAACCTCTCCCTTCCTGATGACGAGATAGGACCCGAGCTGAGGTTGGTGCAGTCCAAGGCTGAACACTGAGTTCAGAAAATAGACCCTGGGTGAATGAAATAGAATGCAGTGTCCTCGCAGGAAGCCCACCCTGGGATGAAGAAAGAGTGTGGGTGCCTTGGGATGAGAGGGGCCTCCGTCCTGTGGGATTGGGACTCGGCTCCCTTGAAAAGAAGCCAGTGTGCGGGCAGAGAGAAAGCCGGCATCTCTGCCGTGCTGCGCTCTGGAAGGTCGGATCTGTGCCTCCGGTGAATGCCTCTTCCCTGGGGAGGCTGAGAACTTGTGTGATGGGCCAGGGGACGTAGAGCATTGACTTTTAAAAGCTGAACTTTAACAAAAATTCCTTTTCATGAAGAATTAACAGTGTTTCCCACCTGGTCATTTCTCCCGCACCAGGGAAAACCGGTGCTCTGGTGGAACTTGAAAGCCGGTCGACACAGGGCTGGCGTGACAATGAAGGCAGCTCCCAGGCTCTTCATAACGCGTCTCAGACTACTTTTACATCACGGTTGTAATTTCTGTAAAACACATCTCTACCAGACAGGGACTAGTAAACGTAAGGGCACAGATTCATGTACACTGTTTAAATAGCTGTGTAAACAGGTGTTCCACGGGGTTCTCAGCCACTCGTTTCCATTCACCTGTTAAAACAGTCGATCACAGAGTCTCCATGTATGAAGTGATAAAGCAAAAATTCAGATGATAAATAGGTATCATGAACAGAAGCCCTGACGGTTTAGCATTGCCTGAAGTATATAGTAAGTACTTAGTAAATGTTCAATAGTTATTATTGGTGGTATTGTTTTTACTAGCAGGGTTATTTGTGCTACAACTGAGGCCAAACCTTCTCTCTGAGAGTTGGGTTTCTTCTGGATGTTGTCCTTGAAGGAGGTGAAGTCTTTCTCCTTGGCGAAGTCTGTCACCAGCTGGGGAGCACCGTGTCCCCTTAGTGTGTCCTTTTCACAGAGAAGTCTTTCCTTCTTTTTTTTTTAAAAATTTATTTACTTATTTTTAGACAGAGGGGAAGGGAGGGAGAAAGAGAGGGAGAGAAACATCAATGTTGGTTGCCCTTCAAGCGCCCAGCACTGGGCACCTGGTCTGAAACACAGGCATGTGCCCTGACTGGGAATCAAATCTGCGACTCTTCAGTTCCCAGGCGGGTGCTCAATCCACTGAGCCTCACCAGCCAGGGTCTTTCCGTCTTTTTTCTCAATTCTCTGGTATGAATGGCTTGGAAGGAAAGAGCTATGTAGGCATCTTTCATGTCACTTCACCTAATTGCTTTTTTAATGAATCGTCTGGGGTAACAATGCCTGATGTCACCGTACTAATTAGGGAGAAATTTCTATTGGTGTTTTATAAATGTAAACAGACAAAATGAATCAGATTAGTTTTGCTTAATTGAATTAACCTTTTAGAATCTGTAAATTTATTTTAACATTGGGCTGACTCACCTTTGATCACGACATGAACTTTGAAGAATGTCTCTGGGCAGCTAGATTTTATGAGATGAGGCTAAAGCAGTGCAAATTTTCTACTTCTATAAAGATTCCTCTAATTAATTTACAATTATATTTTTAAATGTCCAAATTAGTATAGAAAGTGCTGATTATTAGACTTCTTTTATCTATTTAAAAGACGGTAGCTTACTAGGATGAGTCAGACATGGGAATCATCTAGAGCTGAAAAATATCTTTTGGAAAATCAGGTTTACATTTCTATAAGTTGTTAAGATTGTAGCTGCTTTTTCCTTTACTTGGCAATTAAATATGTGTTGAAAGTAATGTTATAACTTGGTCATTAATTTTTGAATTTGTAGAAATTCAATATTATTCTTGAACATTTATATTTAAGTTTTCTTGTAAGGCGACTATGAGACCTGTTTTCTTGTGACAGTCCCAGCATGCCCGAGTGTCCTGGTTTATGCCTCATATGCAGATGTATCATGAATTGCCCTTTCTTCCCTTTCAAAAGTGTCCTGATTTAGACAGTGAAGTTTTTGGTTCCAGTATTTATCTACCATTGGTAGATAAAATTGTAAACATATATCATACCAGCCATGATGTCAAAAACAGTACTTATGGGGTAATGAAGGGAAAACTATTTTGGACCATAAATAAGAATGACATTAAGTTGAGTGGGGGTGGCGGCTGGGAGAGCAGTTTGTCTGCTTTGGGTGATGTGAGTTATGAAGTAGAAGCAATTAGATTGGATTACTTGGGTCCAGTCATGAATATGAAATCACTGAAAATCGTGGAGCGTCTAGATTGGTACAGCAAGAAGTGGGGAGTTATTGAAGCTCTCTGAGCAGGCATGCAGCAGATCCAGCACCACTGTGAGGAAGTTACTTTGGTAAAAGTATACGGAAAAGGTTGGAGTGGCAGGTGATACTGCTCCTAGACCAGAACCATGAACAGTGGAGTCCATTTGGTACTCTGAAAGGAAGTCTTAGAGCAATGAGCAAGTAAATATCTAGTACATCACCCAAACCGTCCTCATCACAAAAAGACTGGGAAGAGGTAGACAATGGTTACAAAAGCAGTAATACAGGACCTGCGTAGAAATGAGATTGGAGCATGAGGCTGGCATACCCTGGTCCTAATGGAATATACAGCTTCAGTGGCCTTATTGTGGCCCTTGTGGCTGTAGATAAGCTTAGCCTTGAACATTTAACTCAGGATCTAAAGAAATGATTCCTTCCCGTATCCTTATTGATTATGTAGGGCCGTATTTGAGACATATTGGCATTGAAGTGTTATATGAGTTATGAATACTTTAAGGTGAAAATCCAATTGAATTTTACTTCATAAAGGGGGTTAAAATATCTATGTAATGAAGAAAAAATGAATAAAATTATTAATGAAATCTATATGGAATAATTAAAGATTCATTTCATATGCTCATGAGAAAACTTAATCTTTTGAGCTCAAACTCATGGAACCCCACAATGAGGTCCTTTCACGATCGTACCACACAGAAGCAGTACACCCAGATCAGCGTTACTTTGTCCTTACCTAGGCCTGATTTCTTGTATTATGAAATTATTTGCTACTGGTGCGTGATTCCAAAACCAGGGGTGCTAAGGCTGATGCAACTACCCATATCAAAGGGCAGTTTCCCTGATATTCCTCCATTTATTTTAAATTGGTGACCAGATCAATTTTTATAATTCACCAATATAGTTATCACTTATTTCCTTTCTTCTTGAAGTATCTCATCTTTTTTCTTCAGCACCTTAGAGCTAAGTAGTAGTGAACCTTTTGGACAGTGGAAACAAAGATTATATTGAAGGGGAGAGAAGGAAGTACCCTCTTCTGTGTGGTTTATATGAATGCCTAAAAACCCCAGCTGATACTTCAGGAACTTGGTATATATATAGGCAGCAAAAGTGAGGGGCTAATACATCATAATTACTGAAGGATAATATGTCTAATGTAGACAGAAAAATCTTACTTACTATGTGGGTAATCAGTTATACAGTAGTAAGTGAATCTACTGTCTTTCATTTATCATGTGACAAAATAGTCTTGGTTTAGTAGTCATCCAATATTTGTTAATAATCAGTACATTCAAATTCCTTGCAATTAATAAAATTATATATAGTTGTGTGTCATTTTAATCAATGAAAATATAATATTCTTCCAACATAAATCTCATTTTAATTAGCTTTAAACATTACAAACTTTACTTTTTATCTCTCAGAAGATTCTATTTGTAAGCAGTTGACATGCAAAATTATGGTGTCATAGTTGGTGAACTGAGAAATCTAAAGAAAAACTATGTAAGTGTTTATACCCGAAATTAAATATATGTTAACTGTTGCAGAAATTTCAAACTTATAAACTGAGCATCTCCCTAAATCTGCCCCTATACAAAAGCAATGAAAATGGTGGCAAAAATCATCAACACTAACTTTTTCAGAAATGCAGAAATCAACCAAAGGCTTGCAATGCGAAGTGTGCTTACTCAAGACACACTGGAGTTTTGGTGAGAATTGCAAGTTTTGTGGCATTGCAACCTGATCTTGTCCTCTTCTTCCCAGCTTTGCAGTCACCTTGAAGACCAGCAGCCTGGCAGTAAGGTGAAGGGTCACTCTGGGTTTGGAGTTTCTCAAAAAGCTTCATTCCCAAAGGACTGTCACTGTTTGACCTGTCTAGCATCTCCCTGCAAAGCTTCATTTGCAGGCCTCTCTCATTATGTGACCTGACTTCAAGTTCCCTCTGTGGGAAAAGACATCCTCCAGGCACTTGTAAAAACACAGTCAGCAAGTTGCTTAGCTTGCAGCTGCGAAGTCTGTGATACCGCTTGGCACAAACAAGAGCCTGGTCAAAATCTTTAAAAATATCTGGGGACGGAGATGCCCACAGGGACATTTGTAAAGTTCTGTTATATTCCCAAGGGTATGAAAGGCCACCGGCAGGTATTGAACTGTGTGCGTGACAAGGAGACCTCAGAGGGGCCAAATCTTTTGCCCCTGGATGACCTTGAGGCTCTGTATAAGCACAATGTCTAGACTAAGGCATAGTTGTAAACTGCCTGAATGTTGAATGCATGTTCCAACACACACACATAGGACTTCTGAAAAGTCGGGAGACTTACTCATTAAAGGAAGTCTCTGAAAAAGAATTAAGTCATTCAGCAAAGACCTCAGGTGCCTCACGTGACGGGGAATACAGACTGTACAGAATTAGTCCTGGAAAGTCACTAAACACACAGCAGCCGCAATAAGAACAATAAAACAACAGCAACAGTAAACCCGGGCAAGGGTCTCTGCTTTATATATTTTCCACATTATATTTGCCAAAATATCCAGTTTTCAACACAAAAACAATGTAACTATCAGCCATTAAAAAAAGAAAGGCCATAAATAGGGAAAAAAGCAATCAATAGAAACTGTCCCTGGAAAGTCATAATGTTAGACTTACAGGAAGATGCCTTTATATAGCTACTATAAATATGCTTAAAGAATTAAAGAAAACCTTGTCCAAAAGATTAAAAGTAAGTATGATAAATACATGTTAACTGGGAAAGAATATAAATAAAGAAATTATTGAAAAGATAGAAATTCTGAGTTGAAAAACTCCATAACTGAAATGAAAAATTTATTAGAGCTGCTCAACAGCTGATATAAAATATCAGAAGAAAGAAAACCTGGAAAATAACTTAATTGAAAATATCTGGCCCGAGGATGAGATAGAAAAAAGAATAGAGGAAAATAAACAGAACTTCAGAGACCTGTGGAACTTTATCAAGCATACCAGAATAGGCATAATGAATATTTCAGAAGAAGAGAAGGAAGCAAAAAGGAACAGAAAGAATATTTAAAGAATTAAAAACCAGAAACTTATTAAATTTAATGAAAAATTAATCTGTGTATTCAAATAACTTAATTAGCCCTGAGTAGGGAAAACTCCGGAAGTCCATACATAAACACATCATAGGTAAACTATAGAAAGCCAAAGATAAAGAAAACATTTAAAAACATCAAGAATGATTCATCAAGTGCAAAGCGTCTTTAATAACACCTGACTTCTCATCAGAAGCCATGGAGAATAGAACACAATGGGATGGCATACTCAAAATGCTGAAGGCAAAAACGACTGCCGACTAAGGCTACTGCATTCAGCAAAACAATCCTTTAAAAAATGGAAGTGAATTGACCTGGCCAGGTTGCTTAGTTGGTTAGAGCCTCATTCTGATTCACCAAGTTTGTGGGTTTGGTCCCTGGTCAGGGCACACAGAAGAATCAACCAGTGAGTGCCTAAGTACGTGAAATAGCAAATCAATCTCTCTCTCTCTCTCTCTCTCTCTCTCTCTCTCTTTCTTTCTCCCTTCCTCCCCTTTTCTTTTCCTCTCTCTTTCTAATTCAATGAACAGAACAAAATGAAGGAGAATTTAAGACATTCTCAGACAAACAAAAACTGAGAGAATCCATTGAAATCGGACTTGGCTGATAATATATAACACAGGCATCATTTCAGACAAATGAAAGGACACTAGATGGTCGCTTGAATCCACACAAAGAAATACTGACCAAGAAAAAAAAGAATCAACTTAATAAAATCAGAAGTGTAAGAGGGAACATGACTGGCAACCTTAGAGATACACAATGTTTATAAGGGAATACTCTGAAAAACTTTATGCCAACATATCATATAACTTTGAAAAAATGAAAAAAATTCCTAGAAAGACATAAACTGCTGAAATGAACTCAAGAAGTAATGAAAAATATAAATAGATTTTTAACAAGTAAAGTGATTAAGTCAATAATTTAAAAACTTGTCATGAAGAAAATCTGAGGCCTAGATGTCTTCAAGGAAGTTTAGAAAACATTTAAAAAGAATTAAAGGAGAAAAGACTCATGGGCATGGACAACAGTGTGGTGATTGCTCAGGGGAGAGGAGTATAAGGGGACTAAATGGTAATGGAAAAAAAATACAATTAAGGTTAAATTTTAAAAAGAGGAAAAAAGAATTAATACCCAAAACTTTACAAACTCTTTTACAAAAAAGAAGAGGGAACTTCCTGGTCTATAAGAGCAGGAGTACCCCGAGACTAAAACTGATGAAACATGAGAAAAAAGAGCTATAGATCCTTTTTTTCTTTTTCTATCAACATATTATGAGCATTTTAAAATATAAAATAACTTGAAAATTATACAGTGAATATATCTGTATAATTTCCATGTATCTGCCAGCTAGATTCCATAATTGTAAACATTTTACTACATTTATTTGACCATCTATCTATCTCCAATTCAGTTTTTTTTTCTGACTTCTGAAATGACACATTGTGAAATCTACTGAAGTCTTCAACTTGCTTTAAAATGCACCAAAATTAAGACAGTTAATGGTGGGAAGACCTTTTGAATTAAGGTGCAAAAACTTCAACAAACTACCAGCAAACCAAAGCCAGCACCATATGAAATGGATTTTACATTGTGATCAAAGGTGATTTATCCCAGGAATTCTAGGCTGGTTTAATTTTCAAAAATCAATTATAATACACCATATTAATAGAATAAATGACAAAGCCTGCATGACTATCTCAATAGATGAAAAAGAAACCTTTGATAAAAGCCAAAACCCTTTCATAATAAAAAATACTCGACGACTAGGAATAAAAGTGAGACTTATCAACCTGATAAAGGGCATTAATGAAAAACACACGACTAACGCCAAATGTCTGGTGAAAGATTGGATGCTTTTCCCCCAAATCAGGGCAAGACAAGGGTATCTGCTCTTGCCATGTCTAGTCAACATTATAGCAGTTTTAGAAACATTAAGTTCAGAACATTTAGAAAACAAGCAATTGAGTCATCATACTAGAAAGGAAAAATTAAAACTGTTTTTAGTTATGGGGGACTTGATCTTGTGTATAGAAAATGCTAAGTAATCCATTAACAAGCTATTAGATCTAATATATGAGTGCAGTGATAATGCATGATAACATCATTGATAAAATAAATAAATTGCATTTCTATACACTAGCAACACACAGTTTGAAAATAAAATAATGAAAATAAATCCATTTATATTAGTATTAAAGGGATAAAATACTTAGTAATAAATTTAATAAAGAGGTACAATGCTTGCACACTGAAAACTAAAAAGCTTTTGTTAAAAAATGAAAGAATTTCTAAACAAATGGAAAGACGTTCCAAATTCATGGATTAGAGAATGATATTATTTAAATGAACATAATCCGCCAATTGATCTACAGACTCAATGCAAACTCTGTCAACATCTCATCTGGCTATTTTGTGGAAATCAAGAAGCTGACCTTTAAATTCATGTGGATGTGTAAGAGACTCAACCAAAGCGATCTTTAAAAAATGACAAAAATTTTGATTACTCACATTTTTTGATTTTGAAACTCAACACAGTTTACATTATTTAAGATAGTATAGTGTTGCCATAAAGAAATAGTTGACTAGAATAGGATACAATACAGAATACAGAAATACTTCTTTACATTGGTGGTGAACTGATTTTTGACAAGGGTTTAAGGTGGTTGGAAAAGATTAGCAAATGATGCAGGAACAGCTAGAGATCCACATGCGAACAGATGAAACTGGACCCGAACTTACACCATACAAAAAAGAAAAAAAAATCAGAGACCTCAAGTTAAGAGCTAAATCTATGAAACTTATAGGAGAAAACAGGAGGAAATTTTATTTGAGTTTGAGTTAGGCAGTAGTTTCTTAGATATGACACCACAAGCACAAGGAAGAAATGAAAGTTTATATAAATTGGATATCCATTTGTCACTTGGTAATTTAGTAATTGGACAACCAATTCAATTAAAAATGAGCAAATATTTAGTAAATGCTTTTCATAAGAAGGGATATAAATCACAAATAAGCACATGAAAAGATGTTCAGTCATTCATGGAATGCAAATTAAAATTGCATTCAGATATCACCTCATGCATAGTAGGATGGCTATGGTCAAAAATATACAATAAATATTGGTGAAGATTTGGAGAAATTGAAATCCTCATACATTGGTAATGGAAATGCATAACAATATAGCCACTCTGAAAAGCAGTTCAACAGTTTCTCAAAAAGTTAAGCACCATTATCATGTAATCCAGCAATTCTTCTCCTAGGTATTCACCCAAGAGTAATGAGAACATATTCATATAAAGATTTGTACATGAATAGTCATAGTATAATTATTCAGAAGAGTCAGAAAGTGGCAATAACTCTAATATCTATTAACTGATGAATGGATAAATAAAATGTGATCTATACATGCAGTAGAATATTATTTGTCAACATAAAAACATAAAATATTCATATATGCTATAGTAAGTATGTACCCTGAAAAAATTATACTAAGGGAGAGAAGGCAGACACAAATTACAACTTCACTCATATAAAATGTGCAGAATGGGCAAATTCACAAAAGTAGAAAATGGATTAGAGGTTGCCTGGAGCCCTAAGTGGAGGGTGGGGAATTGGGGAAAATAGTGACTATGGATGGGTGTGGCTTTCTTTTGGTGGGTGATAAAAATGTTCTAAACTGATTGTGGTGTTGATGGTTGTACATTCCCTGAGTGTATTAAAGTCACTGAATTCTGTGTTTCTCTAGTGCTGCCAACTAGGGAGCTTCCAGATCCAGGGACAAGGACTTAGTAACATGAACCACTCACTCCTGGTACCAAAGGAATACTAGGCTGTTTTCTTTTCAGTGAGATATAGCCAAGTTGAACCCTGGCCAGAGAAAAACCTGAATATGCCCTGTACCCTGTATAGACATCTTGGTATGAACGCATGCCATGAGCATCAATTCCATGTGCAACCAGGGAGATTTAAATGAGTCATTCTTATGATATGTGAAGTCTATCATGATAATTTTATTTAGAAAAGTATACTGGCCTTTCGGTTTTCAAAGCTTTCTCTTGGTTTCTAATCCCGGGGCACTGCTGCTCCAGAATTCTGCCTGAATACAGATCATTTGACAGGCAGAGATGGGGTAGGTTTAGAGAAGAACAGAAGGTATAAGATTAGGAGCTCCAGTACTCTTGATTCTCATATCATTGGAGTATAAAATAAAATGATTGTTTTTCCATTAACATTTTCCAACAACCCATATTAAATCTGCACCCCCATACCCCCCATAACATATTCAAGTGTCCACTTTTGTGCATTGAAATAGAAATTTAATCAAGGTTAATTTAGAGAGAGCATGAAATTCATTCCTTTTGCAACTAGAGCTTCAAGATCCCTGCACTTCTCCAGCTGTGCAGTATCAAGACTGATGTCTCACATTCCCATGCGTGCACGCTCCCTTGATCTCCAGCCCTCCCTCCAAACTGAGAATGGAAACACTGCTCTCCAAGGGAACAATACATAAAGTCACTGCTGCTCATTCCCTTTTGTAGTCTGGAGAGAGTCAAGTGTAAGACCGCCAGTTCTGCTTCGTCCTAGCAAGGCACTCCTGTCAGGCACTCCTCTGTAGAGTAGGGTGTTCGTTAGTGCCTTAGTTTTATTTTGGGGCCTTACCCACTTCTCCAGGAACCAGGAAAGTTCCCACTTAGCACCTTGTCATGTAGGGTAGTTCTGCTTACAACAGTTTAGAATGTATGATGTTCACAATGCCGTCATTTGGAAGAAAGCTTTATAAACATCAGAGGCTGCTTATACAATCTCTTTGATTCTTCTTAGAAGAAGTAGAAAGGAGCAGTTGCAAATACCAGTTTATCTCTCTGACATTATCTGGTGAAAGCTTTGGTAGGGAAACAGGCCAAAAAATTTACTAAATTAAAACAGTTATGAGGATTATCTCTGATTTCATTTTTATGTCTTAGTTTCAGGTGAACCACCAGGTTTCATATTCTTGTGTTATATTGTAAATCTGTTTATGTCTTGCCTTCCTAACTATTTATGAACCATTTGAAAGTTCACGTATTATGCTTCTGTGAAACTCCCATAATGCTGTGCACATAGTTTGTGCTCAGTATACAATTTTTCTTATTGTCCTTCTCTTTGTACTTATAGTACCAATTCCCTACTGTATGACTTTGTATTATCACAAAGGAATAATAATTCTTCAGGTTATTAAAATACTGATATTAGAACACAGAAGGTATGTCCAGAAAGTATCCAGCCAGGTACCATTGAACCGTAGAGGCATTTATTGAAGAAGATCAAAGATACAAGAAACATTGTACATAGAGCAGTGATATCTCAGTTCCCTTCAGAGTTATGACCTTGAGGAAATCTGGTTCATTGGTAGCAGTCTGAATCAAGTCATTAGCAACTGCAGCACGATGCTCCTTCTGCTCTGGGAGCAGAAGCCACATAATGCATTTTGCCGTGACACGTTTCATGTCAAGGTCCTGTGTCACAATCTCTGCCATAGTAGTTTTTGGAATCCCCAGATCAGCTTCCAGTTCTCACAGTGTCAGTCGCTGATCTTTGTTGATTGCAGCCTGTACACGTTTGACATGCTCAGTGTTCTGCTTGTTGCAGGTCTTCCAGAACAGGTACCACTTTCAACAGATTCTAGACCATCTTTGAAGCATTTGTGCCACACTTTAATTTGTGCTGCACTCACGGCATCATCCCCAAAAGCCTTCTGAATCGTTTGAATAGTTTCTGCAGAGGAATGTTCAAGCTTAATGCAAAATTTGATGCAGATTTCTTGCTCTACTCTTTTGATCATTTGAATGTCATGGCCACACAGTCCTCATGCTCACTCAATGGCATCTACTATCCACACTGACTAGTATAGTGAAGTCGTCATTGTTCACGCATTGCATTCCAGTCCACTGTCCTTGAATGCCCGGTTACATTGATGTCACACAAACCATTCTTTTTATATTAACAATGGCCAGACATTTTCCAGACAGACCTCATATAGCAGAGATTTCTTACAGCTGTAAAAGCTAAAATAAAACCTTATGGCATCTGCCAACAATCTATAGTGACTTCAGTCTACTACCTGAACTTTCCCTTCCTCATTAGACACTTGAACTTGGTTTACGTGAATGAGATTAAATATATTAGCCAGTTGTATGGAATGTAGATACAGAGAAATTTCCTTTGGCTCAAGCTTCCAATTGCAACTCTGTCTACATATTATATGAGTAATAGAGTTGGGCAGGAGGAAGATGAAAAATCACTAAGTCACTGCAAGTAATTTAATTATAAATAGAGTTTTTATGAGAGGTGTTAATGTGTGCTACCTCAGCGAACCTGGCAATAAAGGTTTCACAAGCTACAGTGACATCTGGAACCAAATCACATGTAGAAATTATGCAGCGGCAATAAAAGCCACTTAATCAGCATTGCAAATAATGTTCCAGCGTTTATGAGATGCCTGCAAATTTGCATACAGATACATAATTACATAATTTGCAGCTGTGTGTTTGTTCCATAAGACCTTGTCACTTTCTTAGCAGAATATGTAAATCAGGCATTAATTCTCTTTATCTTTCTCATTCTCAGCCTTCTAAAGATGTGTGCTGAATCACCAGGATTTGGTGTAACTCTTTATCTGGATTTCATCAGCTTGTCTTCAACTGTTACGAGAGAAGAACATAGCCCATGACTTATTTAACAAGAGAAATATTTTGAATGATTTGTAAATACCATTTGCTAATGAGCGAATATCATTTTGTAGCTAACTTTGGCTTTCCCTATTCATCTTCGAAATTCTTTAATTGCTCCGTCACCCTAGAAATATGGCCTATTGATGTCCTACTGGTTTAAAGAGGCTAATTATATATTTACTCTTATCTGTATCTTTCAGATAGTATCAACTATTTTATATTCTAAATTAATATAGTCTACTGAAATGTAAGAACCTAATCAAGATGAATTAGTACCAACTAAGCGTAATAGACATAGAAAGTTAAGCAGATCTGACAGCTAAACACAGCATTGAAAAGAGAGGTACCCAACTGCATTTGTTGTCGATCCTTCTAAAGGAAAGGCGAGTTGAACTAGTTTAATAAATTTCATTAGTACTATTTCAGGCAATAGGATCATAAAATTTTCACATTTCAGATCTAGAAGGTGTGAAAAATAAGTTGTACGATGGGCTTGTGATTTACTACCAGCTGATAATCAGGTTAAAATATGTAGCTGAGTGTGCTGTGATGGCTTGAGGAGGTCTAAGCTTAGGTGTGGGACGGACAAGATATTTCAAAGAAGTCTAGGATACCTTTTGAGAGATAGGAGACTTCTCTTTTTTATCTTTGGTATCAGAGCAAAAGTTATTTCAGGATGCCAGATTAAACACAGAAATAAAGAGCCTTTAAGAAAAAGTGCTTGGATAGGATGGGATTTGAAAATAGCGACATCGTTGTTCATTCATCCAGAATGAACACCTATTTATTTAACATTTGGTGAGATAGATGCTAAGGAAAAGGAAGGCCTGAGCTAGGTCATTAAACTGGCGGCTGAGGACAGGGAAGACAAGTATGTTGAGTCTGATGATAAGCTTCACAAGATGGTATTCTTTTTTTAAAGATTTTATTTATTTATTTATTTTTAGGCAGAGGGGAAGGGAAGGAGAAAGAGAGGGAGAGAAACATCAATGTGTGGTTGCCTCTTGTGTGCCCCCTACTGGGGACCTGGCCCACAACCTAGGCATGTGCCCTGACCGGGAATCGAACCAGCGACCATTTGGTGCGCAGGCTGCACTCAATCCACAGAGCTATGCCAGCCAGGGCACAAGTGATATTCTTAGTCACAGTCAAGTATGTTTTCTGGGTGCTCATCTTTAGGAGGCACGGAGTAGGCTATGGTTCAACTTTAATAAAATAGATATTGTCCTAGCTTTATAGGAATTTTAATCAAAGATAAAACCCATGAGCAAAACATAGATACCTAGATTAAATATAAATACACAATATGAAACTCTGGGCATGTATATTTTTATGGTTTACTGCGGGGCAGCGGGTGGGGGGACTTCATGTTGAAACAGAGTTAAGGGAAGAAAAGTCGCCATATCCTTTGCTATTAGATTTCCTGAAGTTTCTTCTGTCTTCATGATAATAGCCACTGAGTTAATGCCTTTACTCATTTAGGAGAGCAAATATCTCGCATGTCGTTGAACTCACTAAGAACCTAAGGAACTCTCTCTAGCTTGTCTTTCCTTTATCCTTCTCAACCTTTTAGAAAAGGTAGTTTATACAGGGCGGGGCAAAAGTAGCCTTACAGTTGTTCCTGTGGAACATGTGTAATAATTAATAAATCATAATAACACAAGGATAAACTGTGCTTTGTAAACTCGCGACTGTAGACCTGCTTGTGCCCTAGCGTGTACGGTAAGCTTCCAGAACTTCCAGTGTCCTGGATGACGCCTCTGCGCTCCGGGGCGGTGCTGCTCATCTCGGCTCCACCCACCAGCTTCACAGGGGATGGAGGCTGGTGTCACAGAGCCGGGACTCCTGAACTCTGGAATAGAAATTACATAGTGGGAAAAGATGAACTATTGTTCACATGGGACTTTTTTTAAATAAAAAAGGATCTCATAAATGGAAAGTTGTTGTTAGCTTTTTGGGGGGGTAGCCCTTTGCTTCTGTCTCTACAGGATATTTTGATTCTTTTACAGATTATTTTAGCCAAGATAGTGAGCATCTGGTTGTTAATGTTATTCCCTTTTAAAGCTACCTTTGTGAGGAATATGTAATTTGGCTGATGATGGAATAAATAACATAGAAAGGATCCTGCCTTAAGCTTGCCTTCAGTTTGATCACCAGACTCTTCAGTGATCAATAACATTTGATTAGGAAAAAAATCTCACTCCGGACACTTGATCTGGTTGCATAGTGTACATCCTGGAGGCTGACTCATTGGTTCTAGTAGTGTTGCTACAACAGTTCTTTCATAATGACTGTTCCTTGAAGTGGAAAGAAGTGTCCACACGCAGTGATGGTGAATCTTTTCCATTATATGCTTGTGTGATTAGCCCTTCTCCCTTTTTTTCCGAATTTAGCCCATGATGATTTTTAGAGTTTTGCAGATTGCAGTACTGCCCGCCAAACTAGTCACAAGAACCATCGGTTCGTTTTTCTCAGCGGGGAGCCCTGAACATTCTCTTAGAAGCAGCTGTGGCAGCGTCAGGGCTGTTGCATCCGTGGCAGGTCGGCTCGCTTCTTTTCATTTGTTCCGTCTCTAGAGTTTCACGGCTTCAACTTCAGAAATGAAATGAGGGTTATTCCAGTCTCTCCCCCGTTCCCATTGTGCCACTTTGTTCTTTAAGTTTTTCTTACTCTTTCACAGAGAAGCTGAATGATTATTATAACTAGATCTGACAGTCACGCAAGCAGGAGCATGAAATTGCGCGGCAGCTCAGAATTTTTCTTAGCCACGCCTCCTCAACCCCCGGGGTCTGCTTGGCAACAGCTAGTCCTGCGCCTGAAGCCTTGCCCTGTGTTTCTGTTCTGTGTGAATGGCTCACATCTTTCTCTGTGTGGAATGAACTGCACTTGTTGGAATGGGGTAGAACGATTCATCTGGTCTGAAGCTTTAAGCATGCTTATGAAATAAAAAACATCACTGCTCTTTTTTCTTTAATATCAGAAATGATGATTAAGATACACTTTTTTTCCTAATAGAAATGTGAGCAATATAAAGAAATGTTTAAAGAATAATTTGGAACTTTTCAGCTTAGGTAATGGCAGTGAGTAAAATTGTGCCTAAGATGACAAAGATTGTAACATTAACTCAGATTTTTCACTCTGGCCTTTATCAGGTGACTGAGCAATTTTCTCTCGAATCCAACAGTACTCCCTAGAAAGAGGTGGGAAGTGTTCTTCTATGGCAGCGCAGTCATTAATTTCTTTTTTCTCTCCTATTACAAAAGAACCAGTTCTTGAATTTCATCTCTTCTATTAAGTTACACAGTGAAGAAATCAGGTCCAAAACTTGTAAAGTTGGACTACGCCCAAGAAGATGAGTATATTATTAATTCATTTCATGTTGTGATAGCAAGAATAGCATATCAATACGTTCTAATAATATGATTTATATAATGTTTCAGGGGTATTTAATGTTTAATCTCTGACACTTTCACTGGAAGTAGTAAAAAATGACTCTAGCTTCTATAAAAGAGTCTTAAAAAATAGTATTCCACTAAGAATGACCGGCTTTCATATTAAGACATGTACTGTAAAGAAGACAAAAGCATATCAGAACTGTCTGAAAGTCAGAAACCACTCTAGGTTGTTCACACACGGTGGCATTTAATCCAGGGAATCAAATGCTCGAGAACTCGATGGGGTGCTGGGGACATGAAGGGCAGGCCGACCACGTGAACTATCTGGTGCGTTGTAAGCTTTTGGAGACTCGAAGGGCCACAGGCCCAGCCAAGAGATGCCAACAGTGCTATTTTCCTCTAACATTTAGGAAGGTCATTTTCAGGAGAACAGTTGCGTCCACCACAAAAACCGCACGTGTGCTCACGTTTGCCTGCCACACCCAGAGGCACGTTAACATGGTGTCTGCCCTTCTTCATTCCAAAGCCTCCATGAGGGCCTCTCATGGGCCACTCTGCTGGCTGGGGATGCTGCTGAAGGCAGTTCGAAGGCTTCCGAACTCACGCCCCGGCTGGTGTAGCTCAGTGGGTTGAGTGCAGGCTGTGAACCAAAGGGATGTGGTTCGATTCCCAGTCAGGGCACATGCCTGGGTTGCAGGACTCCCCAGTGGGGGCCATGTGAGAGGCAACCACACACTGATGTTTCTTTCCCTCTCTTTCTCCTTGCCTTCCCCTCTCTCTAAAAATAAAGAAATAAAATATATATATTTAAAAAAAAGGCTTCCGAACTTCTGAACTCAGGCTGGGCGGCTGCCCAGGAATAGGGCGGTGCTGTGTGGTCACAAGAGAAGTCACAGGGCAGCTTCTTATGAGTACTCTTGAGTCTTCTAATAAGGTCAAGTATCTCTCAGTCTGAAGGATTTGGCATTGCTTCCAGAAGGAAATGGCATAATTAAATAAAGCAATAACCTGAAGCCCTGCATGATACCACATTCCTAGGGTAATTTAATCAGAATGGGAAGGTGCACCTACCGCTTTCCCAGGGGTGGCCCTCCGCTGCCCTTCTCGGCACCCGTGGAGGCCCACGTTCTGAAAACTGCTCTTCCTGGGGTCCTCCCTGCTCTGATTCCCCTTCTCCTCACGTTCACTGCACTTATTATACAGGTGTACACTTTCCATTCTGTTTCCTCATTGTTCCTTCCTTCCTTCTCTTCACTCCCACCTGCAGTTTTTCTTATGTGTATCACTTCTCACCGTGGGAATCAGCTGAACAGCAGGGAGATGGTTAAGGTGTTTACGTCCGGAAAAGGCCTGTGAAATCGTATTTAATCCATTACTGGACTGAGGCGGGTTGTTTTAATTGAACAATTGGTGAGGTTAGCACTTTTTCTTCTCAGTTGTAGGTTGTTCCCATCTCAGCAAAATTTAGAGAGAGTGACGACTAAGGTGAGAAATAACATCTTCTGTTTTGCCCATCAATTTTCCTTCCACACTGAGGACTCCCACACAACATCTGTCTTACAGGTCTTCGAATTCCTCCGCCTGCACAGTTTTCCTCTCTGCTCTATTATCACCACTTACGCTTATACTCTGGACTTTGCTGTCACCTGGAATAACTTACCGCATTCTGTGGTGTATAATGCACACATTTTGCCCAAATTTTTGAGGGAAAAATAAGGATGCACATTCTACATGGGTAGTACCTGAAATACCTTGCATCTGTTCTTGGGTTTTGTAATTATGTGTCACATAAAATTTCGTGTGCCATAATGTGTTAAAAAATAAATGCTAAAATTCCTTTATAATACAAAAAATAAGTCTCTAAATATAAGTAATAAAAAATTGAATTAAAAAATTAAAACAAAAGATTTTTTCCCCTGAAAGTTTGGGCCAAAAATGTGGGTGTGCATTATACATAGCAAAGTACAGTGATGTCTGAAATGTTTTCCCACATTTTTCCCACTGACTTCTATTGCCTGTGTTCCCCTCGTTACCGAGCTGTCCTCTGATCCCATCTGGACCTTCAGTGGCCTCACCCCGCCTTGTCTTCTCATGTATTAATATTATTTACTTCCCTCTTGATTCTTCCCAAATGCTGCTACACCAACATCTTGAATCGTCTTAACTTGAAATGTAGTAACGGACACTTAGGAGAAACTCAATTTTTAATAAATAAACGAGGCTCACTTCTTGTTTTCTCTACTTTTGTTCCTGAGATGCTGGGGAAATAATCATATTGCTTTACTTACTGACTAAATATAAATCATAGTTTCTATCTTCAACCAGGCCCTTCATGAGTTGTTAATTTTTTTTTATTATTCCTAGTTGGATAGTGTCTAAGCCTGCATTTCCTATGAAACAGTGCGTGAGGCAAATATTAGGGGCTACACTTCATTATGAATGCAATCAGAGGAATGCAAAGCTTAAGGGGAAAGTGAGTGAGGCAGGGCAGAGGGACTAAAAATACACTGGCATTGTCACTGAGCTGCTCACAGCCACACCCCACAGAATGTCATCAGAAAAAGCATCTGCCCAGAGAATGGAAGGTACCTGAACTTACCTACTAGTAATCGTCTTCCACGGGTCAAGTTTCACCCTGTGGGACATCACATCCCTCACATATTTGGGTTCTACATATAAAGATGTTGAGAAAATCTTGTGGCATCTTGCACTTGAGCATCAACCAAAGCTCTGGGGAGGGAAGAAAGAGGTGCATGTCATTGGTACCAGGTGGGTGCCATCAGGGTTAGTTCATGAGTGATGTAAGGGACCTTGCATAGCTACCGTAGGAGGCCCCTCAGTCCTGTATCAGCAGAATCGATCAGGTTCTAGGGTCAAGGGGCCAGCACCAGCTGTCACCAGGGAGTCTCTGGCCAGAACACAATTCAAGCTCACATTTCTGGGCAGGCACATGAATTAGTCGGTGACTTTTCTTTCCCCATAGAAGTTGTCCCAAGTTACTACTATTATAAGTTCAGAGGGAAGTCTCGTCCGTATTCCAGTATGAACGGCATGTTTATAATGTTTTGATATTGTGATATTTATTATTTTCAAGGGCAGAATATTGTATCCTTACATTTTATGTTGTACTTTCATGTACATGTGAGTGTTACGTAAAACAACCCAATGAAGAGGTTTGGTCAGTGTTATTATATTAATTTTGATATTGATACAGAAACTCAGAGAAGTTGAAAGTTGTGTCGAAGGTCATGGAACTAGAGTGTGTTGGTAAACTGGACTTTCCATCGGGGATCAAAAGACTTGATTTTTAACTCAAACATCATATCTTACTTTCATTTTATTACTATTTTTTTTAACCCAGGGGCACCAATATGCAGACCGAGCTGGAGCTATGGGCTCAGCGGTTCTTTGACTTCTCTGCAGTGGGCTCATCATACACATCCCGCTGACATTTTACGGAAGCCTGTGTGTCTGCACAGGTAAGGTGAAGAGAGAAAGGGGTGAGAGAAGTGTGGGTCACCTGGCTTATGACTTTTATGAGTTAGAAGCAAAGGCAAAAAAGTTCTCTCTGTTTATCTTGAAAATGTCCATTGGTTCGAATTAAAGAGAATCTGGTTCCCCTAAAGCAAAACAAAACAAAACATACAAAGAAAATTCTTCCCTCACTCATCTCCTCTCCACGATAGTAGTGAAAATAATTTTGGTTTTTAAGTTGCAATAGCCCATGGTATGGAAGCTATTATTGTAGAAATCCATCTTATTGAGTGATTATTTTAAGGTTGAAATGTGTAAATTAAAGTTAAAGTCAAGGTTTCTTTTCCCTTCAGGAATGTGGTCTTATGAAAAATTTCAAAACTAAATAGATTGTCTTAAAATTGTGAAGAGCTGTAATCAGAAAGAGCAGAATCTGGTAAACCTCGTCTGTGATTGCAAACACTTCTGCTCTGAGTGATGTACAAGTGCAAATAAATGAATGAACAGAGTGCCACGAAAATGTTAGCCTCTTTCTGTCACCAGGGAATGATGTGGTTTTTATGTCTTAAAAATATATAGGTTGCTCCTTCCTGGTGCAAGTACTCCTTAAATAACAGAATTATCTCTGCATGTCCAAAGTAGATTGGATTGGTCCTCGCTGCTTAAATTGGATGCCGCAAAGCATCCATCCTTTTTGCCCTTTCATTTCCTCACCAGGCCTCTGAATTTACGTTCCTACCTCACTGGTGGTGGCCTTCCACAATCAGTCATACATGTTAGTTGCTTTAAGCATTTCTTAATAATAATTTTGCAGAATACTTTTATTTTTCTTGCCAAAAAAAGTGAAGTAGCACAAAATAGCCCACGCTTCTTGCCACCATTAAACATGGGTGTGAATTATAAACGGTAGTTGGAAGCAGATTCAATTTTTTTTTTCTTGATCAAGAAAAGATAATTAGCACATCTACAAAAAGCATGTAATTTTTATTATCTGTGAAGACTGCCACAATGAATACATCATTACCTGTGCAAATAAGGAAGTAGAAAGCTGCAATTCGTTTTCTGAACTGCGGTGAGTGGGGAAGCAAAGCCATTCAACCGTATCTTTTTCTTTATAATTAGTATTGCTGAAATAACTTTAAAGGCAGAGCGAGAAGCAGATAAAAATGTAGACTGGTAACAAGTTGGGAAGAGTTTATTATAAAAAAAGACCTGTAATTATTTAAAGAACGTACTGAACGGAAGACGTGAGCTTTGAAAGCGTGGAATGCTGAGCAATAGGAAGTCCCGGAACAACTCATGCTGTAGAAATAAATAAGAGAAGGAATATAAAGCAAGGAATTAGGCTCCCTGAGAAAAAACAAGCTGCAGAAAGGGAATATATTAACAGCTTGACAATGAAATATGCAAAACGCGTCTCGACATTGCTGTAAAGGTTTGCAAGGCCGAGCTTGATAATTGAGCAGAAATCAGGACCACTGGGATATAGTCTTTGATCTTGTGCCATTGTTTATATTCATAATGAATCTTGGTTTTACTGGATGTAAAGTTATAACAAAGTCCAGAGCGTTCTCTAGTTTGCCCGTGGGCCATGTTCCAAGATTGTTTGGATCCTAAAATCTGAATAAAAGGAATTGTGTACAGCTTCTTGGGTTGCGTTCTGACCTGGGGTGCCAGGAACATGGAAGTACCCCCTTCTTACATAGTGAGTGGTGCCCACGGCCGGAGGTGGGAGCACCTCCAGTGTGCCCAGGTGAGTGGCGATGGAGACTCCTGGAAGTTAGGGACTGAGCATTATGGGTAGACAGGGTTCTCCTCCCATAAAAACTCTCAGGGCTTTTTCTCAGTTCTTGGTCAACTCCCTGTTTTTGTCCTACTTTTCTCCAACAGGTCATGGGAGTGGCTTGCCTGCTTCTCATTTAACCACTGCCGTCTTCAGCTTTCGGCCTTGACCTCCCCACTCCTTGACCTGCTGGAGGAAAGGAGGCAGTGAGTCACCTGCCCTCCTTCTGTTCCGGAGGAAGCCGAAGGCTCTTCGGAGGTTTTGTAGCGATTGTTACCAGGAGCAGCATTTGTTCTTGGGTCGAGAATTTTTTAAAGATATGTTATGTTCTAGGCACATGATTAGACACTAGCAACATGAAGATTAAAAGGCCCATTTCTCTGTCTGGAAGGAAGTTAGTGCCAGACCACCGGTGACTGGAATAATGTGACAGTCACCTCATGTATATTACAATAGCTACTATCCAAAAAACCAAAAAACAAAATAAATATTAACAATAAATTAATTGTTGATGAGGATGTGGAAAAACTAGAACCCTTAGGTGTTGCTGTTGGGAATGCAAAACGTGCTTTCAGTTACATAGGTTCCTCAAAGCATTGAAAGTGGAATTGTCACGTTGGTGCTGCAGGCTCTTCTGTTCTGGAGACTTAGTTGATTTAGTTCTGGGATCCCTGTCGGTGGAGACAGAGGTATGTCTGATGGTGTATTTATTTATTTTTCGAATATTTGTTAAGTGCTTTCATGAAGCTTTTGTACGATGAAGACAGTGAGCAACTAAATAGACAGCATGGGAGTTTCAGATTGAGATACGTGCTAAAGAAACTCATAGCCCAGTAATGGGGGAGCGACTCATCAGCAGAGAGCCCTTTGAAGGAATTTTTTAAGAAGGAGACATTAAAGCTGTGATTGACAAGAGTCAGTTTGATAAAAAAAAACCAAACAACTCTTTGATGAAACACTCCGGGAAACAGTAATTGCAATTCTATAACTACAGAAACCTGCCCTTTGCCATGTATTAGGATTTTATATTACAATAGTATTCCAAGAAAAACAGAAAAAAGTCGCTCACGTGTATGCAAGGCTAGAGTCTGCCACTGTGTGATACTCCTGGGCATGCGTATCTGGGGCAGGATTTACAGTTTCACGCAGGAGGGATGTTCGGTTTTAGAGAAGTGATCCCTCACGTTTACATTGCACTTTAGAGTCTAGAAAGATCATTTACATTCGCGATGATACGTTGTGGTAGATATCAGTTTTGGCCCGAAGATGCAAATGAAAGAAAATCCAGCTCAAGTCAAGAGAAACTTATGTAATTTTAGAAGAATCTGAGCATTTCTAACTTCAGGGAGAGTTGATTCAGAGGCTAAATAATACCACCAGGCCGTAGTTTCTCTCCTTCTCTCCCTCCTTCTCCCTCTCTCCCCCTCTCTCCTTTTGTTTTCTCCTCTGTATTTATTCTCAGTGATGTACTCTGTGTGGTAGCAAGCATGGTTACTGGTTACTAGTGCTTCAGGCTACCAACCCTCTCCACTTTGCAAACCTAGCTTGGAGATGGAAAGAAAACACTTCTCTGAAAGCTGCAGCAAAGGTCCAAGGTGTGACTCATTAGTCTCTGGGGCCAGGGGCCTGATGAGCTCCCACCAGTCAGGAGCGAAGGTCAGCCCCAACCAACCCAAAAGGAAGGGAAGGGGGGCCGAGCAGGCCACACAGCTGACGTCCCCACCGGATTCTAACTTCTTTTTTCACATGTGAAGTTAAGAAGCTTGTCGACGTTACACAGAAGACTGAAGTTTCAGACTATACAAACAGGGTTCTTTCCGCTTGATTATTTCATCTCTTCTATATGAAACGAATGACAGATTCCCAAGAGAATTCAGTTAAAGAGTGGGAAAAGCACACGTGATGAATCATATTTTTAGTGATCATCCGCTTTGCCACAGGAACTTCATTTTGGTTGAGTGAGAAGGCACCTCTGTGCTTTCTGCCTGGCATGCTAATGAGGTGTCAGCAGGAGCTCCACCCAGCTTTTCTGCACGTGGGCTTGCCGAGTTTTCCCTGACACGTGGAGGGTGCTGTTATGTTTTTGAGTGTGGGTGCTGTTGACTGAGGAGTTCAGAGCAACGAGAACCATGTGCCACGTGGAGGACTTGGGAGCTGTGGACCGAAAAGAGCCAAATCCTTTTCTTTCTCTTAAAGATTGTCCACTCCACCAGACCCATCAGATTTTCTGTGTTTTAAAAGATGAATAATTTATTTATATAACAGATTTTGAGAAAAACCTCAAGGTAAATTTAGGTCTATGTATATGAAGATGCAGGGCCAAATATTTTGTGAAAATGGCAAGTATGTGTATCGTACTCTACATAGAAAGGATTCCATTTGGAATATATTGGACCACCTGTAGATTCCAGGTCAGTCGTGCACCAACACCGAGAAAATTCCAAAGACAGTGCTGCACATGTGCAGGAGAAATGAGAACCGGTTATGCTTTCTCCATAATTCTAAACTATTTTTCCTAGGTGTTAAATCTATTTCAGGGACTATCAGAAAACAAACAAGCAGAAAGTACAACTCCAAAGGCTTCGTTAGTTTGTTTCTACCACTTGCAGGTTAGGTCAGATTCTGTCTTCCCTCTGAGCGTTTATCTTGAGTTGTAAGGGCTCAGCAGCCTTCCCTGAAATTGTTTTCTTTTCTCCTAGGAAATACTGATGGTGTAAAAAAAGATGGCTTGGATGTACTCAAATTTCTGAGCCCTAGGTAGCTTATCTCATGAAAATTCTCATTGTAGATAAAGGGTTTCATAGATTTGAGGCTACCTCTTCTAGAAATTTCGGTAGGGAGAAATGATGTGTTCTGATTTAGGTGAATAAAGATTAAGGACAAACTTAGGCTTGCAAAAAACTCAGGTCACTGCTTAAATCTCTGCTGGATTCTGAAAAAAATTTTACTGACTTGCATATCTATTCCAAAAAACTTGTCCACTCCTAAACCATTTTTTTTTTTTTTTTTACATCCTAAGCTTTGTCTGGTAAGTGCTTCTCCTCCACCTTTGCAAACCTTCAGATCATTAGACTGAGTCAGGGGATCACGTTAAAGCTCCTTGAGAACCCAGGCTTCTGCTTTGCTTGCCCTCTGTTCCCTCACAACCGTCTTCACTGTATGAAGCCGCAGTAGTTCTCCTTGGCCATAAAGGGCCACCGGGCAAATATCTTGTATTCGGATTGAAATGCCCAGGTCTAACATTTCCTGTTCGCTCACACGCAGAATTCTATTCCTTGTCTCTTTTCTCGAAGCCAGCTTCTCTACTCTGATTACCTGTGGGCCTGGGCTTTTCTGTTCCATATACCTAGATTTAGCCTTTTAAAAAGGGCCTATTTCTGTCCTTACCACTCACAGTTCCCCATAATTACCACATAGACATACAAACTAACATGAATCAGAGAGCCAGAGCCAATTTGTATCATCTCAGTGTTTGCAACTCTCCTAGAACCCAGAGACTCATTGAGGAAGCCTTCCATGTGCCTATCCTCCACATGGGTACACTGGGGAAGATCTATCCTGCAAACCGTTTCTCAGAATCAAAGCTGGAGATGTTCCCTGGCTCAGCTTGTTGTCAGTAAATCAATCCATCCATCAATCTATCTATCTATCATCTATGTATCTATATAGGTATGCATGCATGCATGCATGCATGCATGTATGTATGTATGTATGTATGTATCTATCTATCTATCTATCTACCTATCTATCTTCTATCTCTCCTCTTCATTTGCCTGTCATTTATCTATTTAAATAATCTGTCATTAACATCCAGTCTGGATTTGGGGGAGTTATGCTTTTACAATTGTAACCTATAGCTCGGAGTTCTTGCTGGTACTACTGGACATGAAAACATCAGATTATTTTTGGGGTAGGATACAGGACATTATTATGGTTTCTTAGCGTTTTAGGCTGAGATATTTTTATGTTGTATCTTCCATCATTATTCACCATTAAAAAAGTGTTAGAAAATTTTACTTCAAAATGGAAGCTCCCAGACTCCTATTGAGTTTAAGATGCTTGAGGAGAACTTTTCAGGTTAAAACTGAATCATGATATTCATCAAGTAGTTAAAAAATAAGGTGGTTAAGTTAGTTTTGAAAGGAATGAAATCTATTGAACTATTTAGTTGTTGGATTGCATTCTTTTTGATGATGATTATATATTAGGCTTGAAAAATTTATTAGAATAATTTATGTTGTCAGAATAAAACATAAAAGGCTCAATAGATCTGTGAAGCAAATATTGTGCATTTTAAAATTACTCAAGCAAAGCAATTACCTGATAGGCCTTGAGTCATATCTATATAAAAGAATATATGTTTTAAAGCATCTACAGGTATAATTTGCACTCCGGGTAGTAACGATGCTCCAGGGTCATCGAGTGTCTCTATTCTTAGGTTCTCCTTACCAGAAATAACTATTTTTGAAACTGCTTAGGGTTCCCAAAATAAGAATTCAGGTAAGAAATTTAAAAAGCTAAAGAAAGAAAAATGAAAACTTTTACTCACAGCAAGCTATGGCAGAAACCCATCCATTTTCAGATTTGAGAGCTTCAGACTCTCGGATTGAATTCAGCAAGGGAGGCCTGGAGGGTGGTCGCTCTCCCACTTCCTGTCTCACGGGATGAGCAGTTTGACCTGAATCCCGGAGTTCTGGTTGTTTCCTACTTGTTCTTTACTGTCTAGTTCAGAGCTGGGTCCTAAGGACTGGGGCCATGGTTGCCACCGAGGTTCAGAAAAGCCCCTGGAATCTCCTAGGATTAATGAAACCTGATCCAGCATTTCTTATGCTAACGCTCTTCAGGCATATGGTATTTCTCACAGAGCAGGAAGGGGTTTTTCCCTGAGGAGAGGGGTTCGTGGGCAGCCTGGGCAGTCAGCCTGGTTTTCTCATCCCCACGCTTACACCGGCTTTCCAACGTGACCACGTGGACCCAGCTGTCAGTGCGGTGATCAAGCAGAACCTAAAATTGGACTGAGCCTGAAGAAACCCTTTTTTCCTGTACTCTTAATACCCGTCAAGCGTCTGGGAAGAATTTGCTCCTGAACAGAAGGAATTATTTGAACGTAAATTTGTATTTAAGTTTTTAGTACATTTTCCCATGGAGAAAAATAGGGAAGCGAAGGCTCTGCTTCAAAACAAACAAGCCAAATGATCTATTTCATTGTTATAATATCATTAATAAAGCAATTTATTTTTTTAAGTTTGTGGGAGAGATGCAATTTATATGTACATTATGATTTTAATATTTTTACAGATAAAATTATGTCTTTATTTTCATAATAATAGCTAATAATTATTTAATACTTCTTATTACCAGGAATTGTCTTAGTAGGTGTGTGTATGTGTGTGTGTGCTCATATATGTATATATGTATTTTTATATATACATATGTATGTATATATATATATTTTTTTGCTTAAGGTCACCCAGTCAGTTAGTGGAAGAGCTGGGATTCAAACTCAGTTAGGCTATTGACAATCTAACACATCATAATGAAAATAGTCTTAGTTACTTAATGATAATAGAAAACAGTTATTCCGGATTGCTATGCAATAGACCCTACCCAAAATACTTACACTAATGCATTTAATCTTCAAAGGGAATCTATAAGGTATCCATTATTATTGTTGTCTCATTTTACAGGTAAGGATTCGAGGCACAGAGAACCTTTCCCAGGGTTGCCCTTAGTAAATAGATGATCCAGGATTTCAACCCAGGCAGAACCTCTGTTCTTAACTGATATTGGCTTGTTGTTAATACTACCATTGAAGTAGTACTGATACCTTAATTATTAAAATGGTAGCATTTAATGTATTCATCAGTTATTTGCGCCAGGCTCTGAGTTCAGTTTTTAGCAATCTTTATTTCCACCTGTTATTTTTAAAACCTCCAAATTAGGTATTTGAAGCCCATTTTGGAGATGAGGAAGAAGAAATTAGGGACATTAAATCTTCCAATGTCTCAAAGCTAATACATGGAAAAACTGGAACTTATTCTGTTCTCTCTGATTCTCAGGCCTCTGTTGTTTCCCTGCATCCTGCCGTGTCTCTCTAGTTTCTGTTCCTACACGTTCTGCTACAGTGACAGCTTCTGTGGGCTCTGTGCAAAGAATTATGTGTCGGGAATGTTAAATACTCAAAATAATGTATGATATATAGTCCCTTAATCTATAAAGGAGCAAAACTAAACTAGCACAGCTTTTAAGAAGGGAGGTTACAAAGCCCTGAAATCTGATTCCAGTAATGACAGCAAGAGAAACAAAGACCAGCTAGATAAACTAAGTTCTTCAAAAATAACAAGGAACTAAATAACTAAAAATTATAACCGACACCACCAATTTTATTGTCATTAAGCTATGTTCAAAATAAACACATTTATGTATGCTTGTGTATCTCATAGGTATTATCTGCATACATACATTTTTGATACACATTCAAAGTCTGTCATCGATAAGTGGCTTCTCCAATTAATTTTTACTTTAGAAGATAGTAAGCAGACTCCACTCACATCTTGCTGCTTTACAAGCTTACTTGTAACAGAGTTATTTTCTGCTTTGTGGTATAATAGACTTTCTTAATGACACCCACAGGACATTAGTTTTGCATTTTTTTTCCATATGTTGTGAGTTGCTCGCCCGTGTACATGTGACTATGCATACACATGAGAAAGGGGTGATGCCACGCATCTTGAGGGATAACATGATATTTACCAGTGGCTTAAATGAGCGTCACCACTTCATTAATCACCTTTTATTTTTCCAGCTGCCCCGTCCTGAAAGATGCTGATTCAAATATTTTCAAATACTGTTGTTTTAAACTTGAAGGTCTTTTAAAAATAGCTAAAGCAATTTGTGATATATAATAAATTGAAGACATGTAGTTCATGAGAACTTGAGGAAAGTAAGATACAGTTTGGGTATCCGTTTTTTAAAAAATGCAATCTCTTGATAAGGACTTAAAAATAATGTGTTTGGGATGTTCATAACTTTCATTATATTACTTACGAATTTGAACAGAGCCTGTGTCTAAAGTCACGTTTCTCTTATCAGCACCTGCTGATCATTAGATTCCTGAGTTCGGAAGTGCGTAAATCCTCAGACTTGGGGGGGGCGGGTGTTGTACATGTTCTTAGGAATAAAATGTAATCGGCTTACGTAAGTTCATAAATACAAACTCTTTCAATATGTGGTCTTAATTGATATTATTTATGACTCGTATTCAAAACATGTAATAAGTGTGTCTAAGTTACTTGAAGATAAATGTTTAATATTTAAATATTTACTTCTTATGTCTATGCCTAAATAACTGACTTTTATTATTTCCATCACTTTTGCTGCTGGCATTGCCTCCTCCCCTCCCTGGTGTCTTGAAAGGAATAACAGACCATCCTGAGCACCGTATTCTGCAATTAGAGACTGTCTTAGGTTGACATTTTCTAGAAGAACTTCCTGTTTGGAAGTCAGCCTTTTATGATCATTGCTATTTAAAAACTGATGATAAATGTAACGTGGAAAAATGATTCTCGTTGTCAAGTAACTGTCAAAACAACTTTACTTCCAAATTGAAAAATGCAGTAATCCTGGTTTGGAGAATATTTGCATTGTCCTTCTATTTCTCATGTTTATGCAAGGACATTTCAAGGCGAGAAGGAAAATATTTCTCTCTGAAAAAAAAAAAGATTGTTTGAGATGACTAAGGGCACACAATGTTAATTCTAAATCTTACCAAAAAAGAGTGTGCTGCTGCAGTTCTTCACACTCTTACTTTTAGAATCACTATCCTTTGTATTTCAATGGCACAACGTTGATGAGCCACTTTGTGTATTATCTCGGCCTTGCATCAGACTCGGTGTCCTTAAATTTTGTCTCTTCCGTGAAGTAGGTCCGACATTGAAAAGCATTGAGGATGAGAGGGCAGGAGAAACTGAAACAAGTTACTTTTTTAATAATTGACACTCTTTCAAGATTATATATCAAAGGTTTAATTAGGTAGGAGTAAAACGTAGTCTGTCCTAGTTATGTATTGCAAACCACCCAAAACTCCGTGGCCAAAAACTGTAATGGTCATCCGTGTTGTTCATGAGTTTGCAGTATGAGCAGGGCGTGGTGAAGACAGTTTCTTCTGGGTGTCATCGCTTGGTTCAGCTGCCTGGGAACTGGAGCTTCTCTTCCAAGATGTCTCACTCACATGGCGGGCAAGTGGGGCTTTGTCTTACTGTATGGCGGCTGGGTGCTGAGAGTGATTTTTCCTCGAAGCAGGAAGTAGAAGCTGAGCATTCCTTATGGCCTGGTTCATCATCACTGGCACACTTTCTACGAATCAATCGATCAACCCAAGTCAAATAGGTTAGGTTGAAGGAGAATGAAGTGGGATGCATACTTTGAAGTGAAAGAATCATGAAATAGAAAAACACAGTCTGGGGAAGTCAGAAGATATACTAGTTTTGCATAATCTGGTTCCATTATGGAGCTAATTAGTCAGGATGAAATGTAAATTCATGTAGGAAGGGCACAGGAACAGATGCCACACCCATAAAGAAGTTTGAATGGGATTGAGGGTTTTTCTCCAAGCTTGTAGGGAAGATGTAATGTAGGAGAAAATTCTCTGTGTTACATTACATCCCTTTGTGACCTTTCTCAGACAGGATATACAATTTGCATGGCCATGGACCCAAAGGCATTTCTACTAAGACTAATCACATTCTTAAGTTTGGGGGACATTTCATTGTTCAGAAACAATCATATGCTATTCACTACTATCCTGGTGTTTACTCATGCACCTTGTCTGTATGCAGCCAGGCTTCGAAATACATAGTCAGGTCCTCGATTGTCGAATTTATTTTATGTAATGAATTGCTTATACTACACTTATGAATGTTGATATACAATTTAGTTTCTAAATTAGAACATTCTGGGAAATCTCAAAGAAAGGCACTAAATTTTAAAGTTTTCTGGCCTTCTGAAATTGTTTGTGAGCTTTATTTCCACCAAAAGAGCCATTTAACCTTGAACCTGGCATGTTTG
>PVKM010002348.1:49228-66113 GCA_004027735.1 Carollia perspicillata | reverse complement strand
GTCATTGTTTTCTAAACTTGCAGACAAAGAGAATTGAGACTTACGAATGAAAAGTCATGCAAAAGTAGCTAAATTGCCCCCATTTACCATGAGAGAAAGGCCGAGACCCACAGTTGTGGGTTGTTGGTGTAGTACTCTGTTATATCAAAAGGGTATTTGTACAAGCACATGCAATGTGGATACTGGCTTATAGCTTTGAACCAAATGTATAACCAGATGCTCCTTGACTTACAAGGAAGTTCAGCCCATCGTAAGTGGAAAATATTATAAGTTGAAAATGCATTTCATTCACCTATCCTACTGAGCATACATCTTAGACTAGTCTACCCTAAATGTGTTCAGAACACTCACATCAGCTAGATTTGATGGGTCAAATCCTCTTTCTGCCCCTGCGAAGAATCACGACAGAGCATCGTACAACATACTGCTAGACCTGAAAAGATCGGAATTCAAAATCTGAAGTGTGGTTTCCGCGGAATGCGTATCACTTTCACACCATTGTGAAGTCAAAGAATCGTAAGGCAAACCAATCATCATCAGGGATCGTCTGTATAACGCGTGCACATACACACACATGTACACACACTCACAGAGATATGCATGGTTCGCTGAATAATGAATGAGTGATTTTTATTTTCTGCTAACTTCTTGTTTTACTGAAGCCCCCTGTGAATTTCCATTTCTCCTTCTGTGGTTCAGGACATTCTCACGAGTTTGATGGAGCACCCTATGATTTATTGTATGGAAGCAGATCAACAGAGCAGTTAATTTGACCACTGGACAAAGCATCTCCTTTTGTGTTAATTTTGGCTATAGCTTCTTTGCAAAGAGTTGCATTTTCTGCTGTGCTGTCCACTAGGAGAGCCCAGTCGAATTGCCTTGGTTCTGAACTGGAATGGAATGTAGAGTTAACTGGTTTTGGGACAGTGCCTGGGAATGGCTTGGAGAGGCTTAGGGGCTGGCCAAGGGGGATTTGAACCCAGGTGAACTCTCCAAGAGCCCCGAGGTTATCATCACCTCCTTGTGACAATTGCCTGGGGTCAGAGACAAGAGCCCTTCATAATTGATTTGTCTCCAGTTACAAAACTTCCTGTCCAGGCACTAAGTTTTTCCTCATAAAACTTGTGTATTTTTTTTTTTTTAGCTAGAAACAGAAGAGATTGGAAGTGATAATCTAGAAAATGATGACAACATATTCTGGTTGTCCTTCCAAGCATCATTTAAATGCTGCTTCTTATTATAGTGCTTGTTTGTACTTGGGGACAGTGTCACACTTCTGGGGCAGGCGACGTAGTTACAGTTGCGATAGCACTTCCATTCTAAAACCTCATTTTCAGGTGCTTATAACAGCCCTGGGGGGAAAATCACTCTTAGGGCTGAAATTTCTCATGTCCCTTCTCACCTCCCAGGTGAAAATCTTGTTTTAAAGTCTGGCAGAAAGCTCAGCATTTGTGACTGTGTGAAACTTCTCAAATGACCCATGGAAGTGGGGTGGGTTGGCATTAGAGATGGTATAGGTGTGAGATCCAAAAAATTCAGGGTTCTCTTCTGAGTGATATTTGGGAGTTGGGACCCCTTGATCACTCTGAGGAATCCGACCTGAAATAAGAAGGTGACTTTGCAAGTCACCTTACTTCCCTGATTCCTGGGTGTTGAAAAAGTTTCAAAATTCTAGAAGCAGGAGAGTGAACTAATCTGCAGGAAAGCTTGTGTTTGACCTCACCTGTCTCGTTGCCCTATGTCAAAGTAGACACTGGTCTGATGGGTGTGGTCTGGCCTCACCATCCTTTCCATCCCCCTCCGCTATTTTTATCCAGCTCCCTCAGCCTAGAATTCTTTTCCTATCCCAGTCTACCAAAGCCCTAAGCTTTCTATAAAATCCAGCTCACATGCTTCCACCCATTATACCTGCTAAACCCTTCTTACTCTGTATTCACACAGCATGTTGCTTATATCCCACATACAGCTCTCATTTTATTTTATCTCTATTCTGCTTATTCCTGTCTTCTGCATATGCCCCTCCCTTCCTGTAGCTTGCAAACTTCCCATGTCTAAGGACTCTTGAACTTCTGAGATCACTGCAATACCTTGTTGAAATCGGGTATCAGTAAGTGTTGTTAGATCATTTCATTATCACCACTTACTGAACATCAGACACATGCCTAGAACTCTTTAATGTGATAATACTCTTTGAGATTTTGAATAAGAAAAACCTAAATGGATATTCTTGTTCTCTGTAAACATGTGATTTAAGATATGTAGGGAGGAAGCAGAGAAATAAAATTTTAAATAAAGCTAGCAGACTAATACGAGACCCAACGGTAGAGTTTGGGCATCTGCGCTATGGTAGGGATGTCCGCGTATATGGAGGGGTGGCACTGAGGAAGGACTCTGTGTGGAGGTCTGTCCTGGGTCTTTGCTTTTACTAAGGGCACTGAAAGCCTTTTGAAAAAGCCATCAGTAGAGATCAGTCCAAACCTTTTTCTATGATGGTCTGCATACTGTGCTTAAAATAAATCAACTTGCTATTAGACCTAGTGCAAAAGTTTCATGAGGAGGGCTACTTTTCTTCTTTAAAATGGGCCCACAGTGTGCCCTCATTCTTGTAAGATTATTGGAAAGTGATGATAACCCTAAATCCAAAGAATGGCTAGAAGTGAGGTTTAAAGTAAATTCCCTCCCCCATTTTCAGCATCTCTGTTACTAACGCCTCCTCACCCATTCATTGCAGCTGTTCCGTGTTTCTTCTTGCATCTCTGTTGTATTGAACTTGAGGTTTGTGCTGCCGAGGAGACCCTGCCAGGGAGGATGTAGAAAAATGGTCAGAGGCAATGCCTGCTCCTAATTCCGTCTGCAGGGCTGCTCCCTAGCACGACAGTGGTGCACAGATGAGCCATGGTAAGCCCCGTCCCTGTTTGTTACTCTGTTACTGAACAAGCTATCGTTTTGGATAGGGTGCCCCTCCGGTCAGTTTTCAAATGATTTGAATGTTGGAAGATCTTCTCAGCTTCTGTGATTAAATCCAACTCCGGATTTAAAAGCAGGCATTGCGCACATTGGGATAATTAACTAAAGCTTATTCCTCTTTATCCTAAATCCCCGTTGACCTATTTTAGGTGCAGTGTTTCAAGAGTTGTGATCTGGAGGTAGAGACAAAGTCAGCCCACAGCATCATGCCCCTCTCTCATTCCGTACCCCCCACCCCTGTATTTCCTCCTTTAATGCCTACCTCTCCCACCTGGAAGTTAAACTGAATTAAATGTTCTTTTTTAAGAAAGCTCACCAGATGCAAGCTTGGCAGTAGGACTCTAGGAGAACTGGGTCCTGGGAATCAGAGAGGTTTGGGCTCACCTTGAAGGCACTGAATGCTCCTATTCACATGACCTTGAAAATGTTAGGTGCACACACGCTAAGCAGTGTGAGAAAAATGTTCCTTTCTCCAGCAGTGCTAAGCATTGCGGTGCGGAAAGCCACCTCTCTCCTCCTTTCTCTGCCCTTTTCCACCTCTCTCTCTCTCTCTCTCTCTCTCTCACACACACACACACACACACACACACGTGTGCAGAATCAAGGGAGGAGAAGGAAAAGAAATAACAAAGGAATCTTGCAAGAATGTCTGAACGCTCAGATAAAACAATGCCTTTCAACTCTGCTCTCTGTCCTTAATTGCAGAAAGAAAAAAAATAAATAAAAGTTCTGATGAATTAAACACTTTAAAAATGGGGTGAAATGGCATTTAAAGGGGCATACGGAATTGCTCTTTACACAGAGACGGTTTACCATAGCATGGCCAGCCCTCCTTCTTTTTCTTCCTTTCCACTCTTTCGACCTTTGCCGTTATCTCTAGATTTATCAGCAGTCCTAGATGGCTTTTCACATCAGTAAGCACCATCCAAAATATAACAATCAGAAAGAATCCGAGAAAATAAATCAATGTCCACAGACAACCGGACGATTTTGGCAAGTGCTATTTATTCATAAAGGGCTACAGTTCACTGGGGACCCTCTTGTCTCGCATCCACAATACCCTTGGTTCTCATGCCAGCATGGTGAGCACCAGGTGGCAGCCAAGATGGGAAGACATGCATTGTTGCATCTGGTTGCTGTGTCCCCTGAGCGCCTCTGGCCTCCCTCTTTTTCTTCTTGGAGGTGCACTTCATTCTAGAAATTCTATAGGGTTGTTATCCTATCTAAGTGCAAATAGAAATTAAAGTTGAACGGACCATTTTGTGGGGGGGGGGAGGAGGAGGGGTGTGTGTAAAGGAGGATTCTGATTTTGTGTGAAGGCTCATTGCCCTAAGAGTTTCCAATGCCTTTCTCGGATCACGTGTACCGCTGCTCCTCCGAGGTCATAATCAGGCACTGGCAGAAACCATCCTAGCAGGAAGGCTTCCATATTTTAGCTCTATATTCTGTCTAGGATTAATTGCATCTTTCCCCCAGATGACTCTGTGTTTCCTAGCTGACACGACAGATATTTTGTCTCAGATCCCCTCTTATTTTTGAGCCTCCATTTGCATTCACGAGGATTTCTCTGCCTCTCTTTCTGAAAGCTTGTTTTTGTCTAGGGTTCAAGGGGCAGTCTACATGCTTTGTTTTTTGGTTAGAGACACGAGAAAGGCAAAGAGGAGGAGGACTAGAGGCCAACGCTGTGGGTGGGAGAAGAAGATGCGACAAAAGCATTCTTTACCAGTAAATAAGGGCTCCTCGGCCTGAAAACACAGAATAAATAATTCCGCTGACAATAATTAATTAACAATAATAGTTTGCACTGGGAGCTCAGCTTTCATCAGGCAACCTCAAAGCACTTGACAAACCACACTTAATTAAGGCTCCTGGCCCCCTGTCGAAAGTACGCAGGTATTAATAGAACCCTTTCTGTAGCATGCAAACAAAGGCACCGTGGAGTTCAATGCCTCTTCCAGGGGCTAGTCACTCTGAAATTGCTGCCCAGCGGGGAAGAAAGGAGCCTCCAGTCAGGTTACCAGGGCCCACGTTTGTGTCACGCGAAATGGTGGGCAGTGACCTACCCTGGGGACCAGTATGTACTGTTGGCAATTAGTTGTCGACCTGACACACATCTGCTGTGTGTCGTTCACTCCCCTCATTTCTCACCCAGGCAGGCTGGCTGGCTTGCAGCCCCTTATCTGGTCAGAGCAGGGGCAATCTTAGCTTCCTGTTCCCAAGGCAAGCCGGGAGGTGAACTGTCCAGCACGGACAGCATTTAATTTGCGTCAGCTCGATGAGGTGAGTCACCTTGCTCTTTACCTTTGCGTTCTCCTGGCCGCATGTTCGCCAGACTTCCTTGCTGCTGCTGCCTTGTCATGGAGGTTGATGGAGAGGGACTGGGGAGGAACAGAGGGGAGATGCGCACGTCTGTCTGGTGGCTCTGCCACTGCCTTTCCTGCTCATCCTCCTGTTGGGCCTCGGCTGGCAGCTGCTGCTGAGCTCCCCCAGATGCAAGGAGGAGAGATTAGCTAGCTGTCCCTGCATCTCGTGCCAGGCCTGTGTGGTAGATTAGGTTGGCAGAGAGACCCGAATAGCTTCATCTTCGGAAGCAGGAAGCCCTTTCTCAAGGTCATTCTGCAACATATGTATGTTTCTGAGTTGCTCTGGGAAGCAGCCTTCCAGGTCCTCTCAGATCCTCAGTTCTGAATGACAAGTAATTCCTAAACTTTGCTAGGGTTGACTTTTCTCGTATGTCAAATGTTTTCCAGAGCACACTCCTCACCACAACCAGCTTCTACCTGGTTATTAGTCCTGGTGATACTCGTTTTGTAGGGAAGCACATAATGACAAGTAGTTATTATAAATTCAGTAATGATCTTATGTAGATATACATTTTATATACAACGTATAAAATAATTTGAAAATAAAGTCAGTGTAGACTATTCACAAAGCACTAATTTTTGAGGTGAGAGAGGCAATGACTAATGCACGCTCAAATTTCAGACCACTGGCAATAACTCCATATCCTTCGAGGGCCTTTGGCACGTAGGTTGGAAACGTTACGTGTATTACATAAGGCACATAAAAGCTGGGGTGACCAGGTGTGTGAGAATTCCCCAAAATAGACCTGACACGTTTTCAGAATGCTTGGACCATTCGGCGGAATTTCTAATAGGAGGAGTGCGCCAGCCTTTCTTTGAAAATCCTCACAGGCTCATTTGCCTTGAATGCTCGGGGACCACTCTTCTGTAGGTGTCTTTTACCTCTCATTACTCTGGAAATTTCTATTGCATGTCTTTTTTTCCTGAGGATATCAAAATATTTTGCTACAAGTAAGCACAATAGGGAATGTAAAAGTAACACAAAACAGGAGCATGGTGGATGTATGGTGTATTGGAGGAAGCTCTAAATATTCTTTATTTGAGTTTGAATTTTCCTTCCCATGCACTATCAAGGTCTAAGAGGCCAACAAAGAGGACTGGAGGAACATTCAGAGAAATTGTTGAACAGAGAACAGATTGTTGTACAGACCAAGCATAGCTTGATGATGCCACTTAGGCTGAGCGAGCATTTGTTGGGCTCCTGCTACGTCAGTATATTTACAGAGACTCCATAGTAAGGTTTAGGAAAGATACGTGTATTGCTACTACTCTTGTCTGTTTTGTGAAGAACTGTGAAGAATAGTTATCCTCATTCCCATGGCTGAGAAAACACAAGCTCAAGGTCACAAAGCTGGTAAATGGCAGAGTGGGGTCCAATGCAGGTTCAAGTCAAAGTTAGAAGCTTGGTCTGTGGCTCAGCATGTCTGTTAGGGGGTTCACTTGTTCCTTAGAGAATTTAAAAAGGATAACTTGCCACACAGCTGTGCAGGCTGTCATTACCTGGGATCACTCACTTCAGATGACTGGCTGCCTGCAGTGAGTTGGGTGCCCATGGGTGGTTCTGCTACTCGAGAGCAGGAGTGATGCCTTGGGCAGAGTGTTCACAGAAGCGGCTCTGCATGGTGGACTCAGAGATACTGGTTCAAGCTTTAAAAGAAAGATCCGCAAACCTAGAGTCAAGAGTCTTTAGTCCCAGATATACTAGTGTCTGACTTTTCACGAGACGCTCAACTTCTCCAAACCTCAGCTTTCCTCTCTGTAAGTTGAGGACTCATTCAATCACCAGGTAATTTTTTGAGCCTTAACCTTGAACTGGCTACAGTATTGGGTGGTTGTCTCTACTCGTTATGAAATCAATTCAGTGGTGCATGAATTAAAAATGGTAGTGATTATTCATTGTAACAAGTGGAATAACAGACCTCTGAAAAACCTACAATGAATGCCTGGTGGACTCAAGGAAGACTTTTACAGAAGAGATGACATGTGAATCAAGGCCTAAAGACCACCAAGTTGATAAGATAGAGAATTCAGTGCAATTTAACTGGGATGTGTGATTACGTGTTTTAGTTATGGGACTGGGCTTTGGGTGTATCACTGTGAAGAAGACATACAACCTCTTCCTGAGATGCTTAGTCTGATTACGGAGGAAGGTCAGTAGAAGTGGGTACCTTAACAGCTGCAATGAGCACACAGAGGCACTTGCAACAGTCGGGCTGGGGGGGAATTTTCAGTAGAGACAACAGGTTGTGTACAGGCGATATATCAGTTCTGAAAGGGCACTGCCCTGGGGCAGTGCCTACGGTTAGAAATGTAGACAGTGAGCCTGGAGAGCGAAGGAAGGGCCAGGTGGTAAAGAGTAAGCAACATGTACGTGCCTAGTTAAAAGTTTGGATTGTAATTTGAGACAATGGAGAACTTTAATCAGGAGGACAGACCAAATGAAAGCTGCTTCGGTGCAGGGGAAGAGAAGGGGTTTCCTGTGAAATTGGAAGTCACCACCTGGGGGAGAGAGTCCAGGTAGCAGTGCAGCACATCCGTGTAGGAAGTTCTCACAATGGGAGTGGCAGGTGGGTTGGCAGAGTGAGATGTGAGCTACAGAACGGCTCTGAATCAGAAGAGGAGATATACAGATGGGTGAGGCTTGGGGGTGTGAGAGGGACTCAGGGGTAACTTACAGGTTCCATCTTGAGAAACTGGGCGGAGTAAGAACAGGATCTAGTTTGTCAAAGAAGACAACGTTCTAGCTGGGAGAGAAGGTCTGATGGAGAGATCAGGCGTTCACACCTGTACATGTTCACCGACGTACCTGTTAGATCCTCAGGTGTCTGTGTGGTCCCGTGGGGATTTATGCCTAAACCTTGGGAGAAAGCTAAGAACTGGAGGTTTTAATTTGGTCATTATACAGACATGGGGGCAACTGTAGTGATGGGAATGATGAGGATGGATGCCAAAAATATATCCCTAGGAAAGGGAACGTGAGTAGGTCACACTGATGTGAATTAGCTATTGAGAAGATTGCAAGGGAAAACCAGAGGGTTATGAGGAAGATCAGGAATGAGTAAAACCCTAGAGGTTGAGAGAACTTGGTTGGTGGGCAAGGCAGCCTGTGTTGCAAAGCAGGATGAAGGTGGAACACGAATCACCGCATTGGTTGGCAATCAGGGGACCGCTGGGGGACCAGCAAGGGCTACTACTTCCCCTATAAACCTTATCACGATGCTCTGTGGTACTGATGAGACAATGCATGTGAAAGCAACAGACAGCAATGCTAGACTAATGTCAACTGTGTGTTCCCTGCCTGCATCTCCCTCCTTCCCCTTCTCACCCTCACACATTCTCAGACACTATTTTCAACTGCCAACCTCCTTTTGAAGATGAGGCCACCTGGATTGCCTATCCAGCCACCTCCCATGCTGCTGTTCCTCCTCTTTCCTTTGTCTATGCTGTTCCCTCTGCCAAGAAAGCCTTACCAACCTCATCCTGTGCCTTATTAGCTCCCCTGGATCCTTTGGGACTTGTGTTAAACATCCCCTCCCCCAGGAAGCCTTCCCTTATTCTCAGCAATGGAAAGGACTTCCCGGACCCCTCCCTCCACACACCCGGAGCTGAGTAAATGCTCCTCCTCTTGTCTTCCGTATCACTGTGTACATCTCTGTATCATCATATGTCCACATTTACTGTCCATTATATTTTATAAAGTGTTCATTTACTGCCCGTTATCTGTGCTCTATTTATGAACGGGCGCCGTGTCTCATTCTCTTAGAATTCCCACCTTCCAGCTCCATGCCTGACACTTAATAGATCCTCGATAAATAGCTGTTGAACATGAGTGAACAAATAAGATTCAGACACCCAGGTGTTGTTTTTCTTTTCTAGAAGTCAGAGCACTCAACCTCTGAATAACAGCCTTCGACCGTTCCCCTACGAAGCAAAGCCGTTGGCGAGGAGCTATGACCAGACCGGCTGACAGCCTTAATTAAAACATCTAGCCCAAGCGTATGCAAATCCAGAAACAGCGTGTCAGGGAAGATAACCTGATCCCATCTCATCCCCGGCACTCTTCCTGAGCCCAGCTGTTTAGAAGCAATCTGCACTGTGGCCACTGGGTACAATTATTTCTGTTTGGGAAGTGTGGGTGGATGTGTGGGTGTGTGAACCCCCAACAGCCAGGGAAGGGGCTGATGGGAAGTCAAACTGCAGAGGCTCCAGGAATGAAAAAGCACAATGAAAAAACCCCCAGGGACCTCATCAAGGGTGGGGTTAGAGGGCACGAAGCACAAACCAAAGAAGGAATGTCTGATTGTCATACCTCCTTAGCCTACCTGACTTTAATGTTCAAAGTAGCTTTGAGCCACAAACACAAATTTGTAGGCACAACCACAGGACAAATTATGTCAGCAGCTCTCAGCCTCCTGGAACTGGGGCTTAACTCCTTGCAGGTGCCAAGTTCAACCCAGGGCAAGATATACGTTTACCCGACACAGTGAATTGTCTTCTAAGGATCTGAAATGCTGTTCAGAGGAAGCGTGTGGCTGAGATGGAGAGGGGGACCCTGGCTTTCTCCCCAGCTCTGTTACAAAGTGACTGTGTGGCCATGTGTCAATCACATGGCTTCTCTGAGCCTTTGTCTTCTCAGTTTTAAAACAAGGGATTTCAGACTAGCAGACCTCTAGAATCCCTTTTTACGCTATGACTACACAATGCTACTCTCTCAGTGCCGTGGATGAGGATCACAGCTAAGACCAAGCTCATTCAGAGACGGCAAACCCTTCCTGGCAGGTCCAGTGGGGCGCCGTCTCCCAGGTTTGGACCACTCTCTTCTGCCTCAGCCCCTGCTTTGTCAGGTCCGCTGGTTCCAGCCATGCCGGTGGGCAGTTGTGAGCAACCAGTCAGGTGACTGCCCCGCCCTGTAGCAAGGCAGTCAGAGAGAAGAAAAAGAGAAAATGGAAATGCAGTCCATTTCTGCCACGCACCCTTACGGCCTCCCGCTGCTCTATGCAGCTGCACACCACGGGGCTGGACTTGCATCCAGAGGGCCTCTGGGAAGTGCCTGCAATAATATTCCATCACAGCGTCAGACCTGGAGTTCACCTTTCCACACTGGGCTCTGCGCCGCTGCTTCGGGTGGCTCAGCCGACCGGCATGCCGTACTCTGCTCTGGCTGCTGCTGGTCGAGGTGGCGCCATCCTTACTAGCTACAGAGCAGGCGGCTAGGGCTTTCAGGCAGCTGGGAAGAATGGCCACGCCTCCTGCTCGCGGAGGGACAGGCGCCGAGTCAGTGACTCTCTAAGCAGGGCCTTCACTTTGCTCGCCTCTTGTCTTCAGCTTCTCCATCGCCATCACTCTAACAGTCCAGCCTTCATTATCTGCACTCAAGGGAGTCAGCAGGGGATCGGTAAATAATGGGAATCCATTGTTTACTAATAACCTCAATTCATTTAACAAATATTTAGTAAATGTCTATTATGTGCCAGCCATGCCCGCTGGCTGCCAGGGATGTAAAAATGAGTAAGCCACGGACTCTGGCGCGGGATTCCGACCTGGTCCGAGAGCATCAGAGGGGACTGTGTAATCAATCGGGCGCATGGAGCAGGCAGGCGCTGCTGGAGCACGTGGAGATAATGGCCGACTCTTCTGGGGAAGTAGGGCAAGTTTCTTCTCACAGGGGAATTTTTAAAAATGAGAGTGCGGAAGGTTGCCGGTGGGAGGTAAGGATTCCCTGACGAAGCAGGCACAGAGGTGAAGGGACAGCAACCAGACACTGGGGAGAAGCTCCCCGTGGCCGTGGCAAGGCGCGTGGGAGCGCAGAGGTGGGAGTGGAGGCAGGTGGCATTGCCAGCAGGGCCTCTCTGTGTGACGGTTCACTCTGAGGGGTGACAACAGGACGGGAAAGGCAGGAGCACTAAGGTTGTGTGTGCTAGCACTGCATGAGGTGTTCCGCACAGGTCACCTCATGGGGCCTCTCAGGAGTCCAGGGCTCAGACCCTTCCTCCCACCCCCGGGACAGATTGCGAAGCCAAGCCAGGCCTTTAAAGTCGTGGGGACGTGCTCAGAAACCAGAAACAGTGATCAGAAAGAACACGTGCACCCCTGTGTTCACTGCAGCGTTATTTACAACAGCCAAGCTCAGGAAACAGCCCAAGTGCCCTCCAGTAGATGAGTGGATAAATAAGCCGTGCTACATTTACACAGTGGAGTACTGTGGGGCTGTAGAAAGGAAGGAACTCTTACCCTTGGTGACAGCATAGGTGGACCTGGAGATCATTATGCTAAGCAAAACAGGCCAGTCAGAGATAGACAAATACCACATGGTCTCAGTCATATGCGGAATCTACTGAACAAAATAAGCTGATGCATACAATAAAACCGGCGTCATGGACACATGGAACAGACTGACAGTTCGCAGAGGGGCAAGGGCCGGGGGCTGGAAGAGATCAGGCAAAGAACATAGATGCGTATGAGCACAGCTCACGGTCGCAGACAGCAGTGTGGTGAGGGCCGGGGTGGGGGACAGGGCAGGAACTAGGGGGAAGCGGGCAAATGGGCTAAATGAGGGACATCTCTAATAGTGTCAACAACAAAAAAATTAAAACATTTTTAAAAAGAAACATAAAATAATAATCACAGGGAAGGGGCATACGAATGTCTTCCTCCCAGCCGGTGTGGCAGTTAAATACAGAAACACGGCGAACTTCTGTCTCTGTCGGTGTGGGGACCCCACAGGCTGGTAAATGTGGCCCGGTCCAAGCTGGGGGTTCTGACCAGCCAGCTCCTCTTCTTGGAGGTCTGCCCGGTGAGAGCCGAGCAGAGGCAGAGGCTGAGGAGGGAAAGGACTGTCCTTGCCTCAATACTCAGAAGCACAGGTCTGGGAATAATGACCCAGGGGGTCCAGCGTGCGAAATGCCATCAAAGACAGGAGTGGTGTGCAAGGGTCTGAGGTTCAGGTGCCCCTCCACGCGTGGGCCTAGGCACTGCATCCTGACCGTGGCACCTGACATATGTGTGGAGTGTGGTGTCAGACGTTATGTCACTTATTTTCAGATTTCATCACAAAACCACAATGGGAAATAATAATAATAATAACAACAACAACAACAACGTCTACCAATTGATGAGCTTAGTAAGACCCGAGACCTATTTATTTTCTCTATTATTTCATTTGATCCTCGCAAAAGTCCTGTGAGGTAGGTGTTATTGATCCCATTTCAGAGAAGAGGAAATTGAGCCACAAAGTGAGTCAGTAGATGTCTTAGGGGCGTTCAGCTCCTAAGTTAAACAAGTAAGGATTCCAGCTGCCCAGCCTTGTGCATTTGGGAGGAGAAGCCCAAGAGTGAAGGATTTCCTCCAAAAATGTGCAAAGGCCTCAGGCTTACGTCTTCCAGGGGAGAGTCTAGTCTTGTGAATTCTTCCCTGCTTCCATGGGAGGAAAGGAAAACAGTCCATAATCAGGACTTGGAGGAGCAGACAGCCCTGCTGAGAGGAGATAACTCTGCGAACAGCCACAGGGTGAAGTAACTCAGCAAAAATAGAATGACGCTACAGTGGGCAGCCCTGCTCTGCTCACCTCTCCGACAAGTGCTTGCTGATAACTATGTATTACCGTGCAGAATCACAGACAGTAATTACCAGACGAGATTTAGTCTACAAGGCGAGATGCGTGAGATTGAGGCTGGGAGGCTGTGGTTCCCTCTCCAGAGACAACTGCTGTGGACTGAGGATGGCGGAGGCCTCTGGACTTGGAGGAAGGGATGGAATTTGGCATTCTCGAGGCCCTGTGCTTCCGATAGGAGAGGAATCTCAACCAACGCCCCCTGACATACTGAATAAGCTTTTACAAAATGATCAAGGCAGGATTCTGGAGAAATTCGATCTAATGGCTCTGATGACTCCTTAGAACAGAGCTGTTCCCAGGGTCCCAGCCCAGAACTTCAACTCACCCATGAGAAGGCCCTACCTTTGATACCCGATGGGTCGTTTTCATTCAAACTTCTGTTTTTATTTCTCAGTTCGGCGCTCGTGGCCTGAACCTCGCTCACTGTGTTTTGTTCCATGGTCACAGCTGCTATTCTGGGTCTATGAAGTCATTTCTTTTCCTAAGTGAGGAAGTGTGGTCAGTGAGGCGCTGCGGCATATCTCCCAGTGGATGAGACACACAAATCGACATCTCATCTCCCTACTTTGCTTCCCGGGAGGCAGCTGGACTGATTTCACATAAGCCTGTTTAGAGGGAGGCCGTTTTTGCTGGGCTGTGGGGCCACGGAGCTGAGTTTCTGAATAAGCCTTTCTAGACCCCTTCAGCCTCCTGCGGGGGGTCAAGGGGGCACCCTGGAGGCAGGCAGTCTGAAGCCCGGGGGTGGAGGCACATGGTTCTGAACATCTCTGCTGCAACAGCACAGCCGAGGTGCCCCTGAAACCTGATGAGCCTTCTGCCTGGGCAGGGGTTGGTCTTTCCTGAAGAGTGCTAGGCACTCAGCTGCTGTCCCCCAGAACAGCACATCCATTCTGACCTCGTGCCCCACGGACACAAGCAAGGAGCTGGCTGGGCAGCTCCCTGGCCTCTCTTCCTTCCTGTTCCAGGGATAATCAGGAAAATGCCTTCCTGTCTTCAGAATGCATGGGCACAGAAGATGAATGGGACTGACAGTTAAACCCACTATTACTATTCTTCTCAACCCTGATGTGTATTTTCCACGGAAACTGAATAATGGATCTAAACTGTCTGCTATTACTTTAAGGGGCTGTGGATGCGTCATAGAAATCTTTGAAAACATTCTCTTTAGATTCATGCTTCTACTTCAAATATAGCCATTTTCTCCTCTTTTCTTGCTCCCTTATTTGTTTGCAAAATCTTTGCAAGGGAAAAGAACCTGTCCAGGTGTTCCAGCAACAGTTTTTCTTTATCTGCAGCTACAGTCACCAGGTTTGAGCTTGGCCTTGGCAACACATCAGGCATAGGCTCTGCAGCCGCCAGGCCCACTCCTAGTTCTGGGGGCTCTGGTGCTCTCTTGGCACCGATTTCTTTCCTTAATGGCCTCCCTCGACACATGAGCATGGAGAAGAGCAGAGGCTGAGCAAGGTCAAATAGGAATTGGAGACAGAGTTAGAATTCTTATTGCTTCTTACCCTTTTATTCTTATGATTTTTGATTCTTATTGCTTTGGGTTTAACTATTAGACCAGGAAACAAAGGATTAATAGGCCAAAGAAAAAATATTGACTTCATTAAAGGTCCATTACATAATTGTTTAATCACATAATTTTGGTGTTGGTAGAGAACTTATTGATGATTTATTCCAATCCCATCTTATTATTGGTGAAGAAACTAAGACTAGAAAAGGGTTCAAGTGTCTTCCTAGTTCAAGGTTCACTGAATAAGTGAGAGGACCAAGCCTGGAGCTCAGATATCACTACTTAGTGCTCTAGCCTCCCCTCTCCCTGGGCTCACGATTTCCACAGGAAACAACTCAATGGGTGTCCTTGGTTGTCTGGGCTGTTCCTTGCTTAGACTATTGCTGTTGAAGAAACATTCCTTTGAAGTGTCCGGCTCAGGTTCTAATAACAACAGCATATTTAGAAGACACGGTCCCTGTCTGTAGGAGCTCAGAAAGTGAGGGCCCACCAGACCTCACCCTTGCTTTGTCTCCACTTTCTAAAGCAGTGGTTCTTAGCCTAGAGCTTTTATTCCAGTCACCAGAGGACATTTAAAAAACTCCTGCCCTGGCCAGGTAGCTCAGGTGGTTAGAGCATCATCCTGCTATGACAAGTTTGCATGTTCCAAGCCCTGTCAGGGCACATACAAGAATCAACCAATGAATGCATGAACAAGTGGAACAACAAATTGATGTTTCTCCCTCTCCTCTCTCTAAAATTGATAAATAAAAAAATTTTAATTACAAATAAAAAATATAGTAGATGAGTGGCTTAAACAACAGAAATTAATTTTTTAAAAAACTCACCCCCAACCACTGAATAAGAATTTATTTCTGCGAGAAAGTATGAGGCATGCGCACTACGTACAACTTCCCCCTGGGGAGTCGAGAAAGCCCCCTGCTAGGAGTCACAGCTCTGAAGCCTCCTGGTAGAGGATGAGGATAAATCTGACTCAAGGGACGGAGGTGGATGGAGTGAGTTTCTGTTAGTCATCTGGAGAAAAGCTCTAGAAGAGAAGGACTTGGTTACCCTCCTCCCTAACCTAACCTGGGAGATACCCTGGGTGATGTCTGTGTGCTGGGATGTGGAACCAGCAAGGCTACAGGAGAGTCAGCCAGTCCAGCCAGTCTCAGCCCTCGGCTCTCAGAACCTCTGGGTGAGATAACAGGTGAACACTAGTCGCAGGATGTGTGGGTCTCCCCCCGACTCTGAGGCATAACGCTGTGACTAATGCCAACATGTAAAGCATCTCCCTTTATTCTCTACTTTTTGTTCTTGGCCTAACAGTGGAAGATAAATCTGAGCCTGGAGAGAGCCCGTGGCCCTCAGGGATGGTCGGCACAGGTCCAAGGCTATTCAGTTTCTAACCTCCGGGATATAAGGTTTCACCAGAGAAAGGCGGTATTCTGCCTAATTGGCTCCTGATCTGGTCCACAGGTCTGCTGTTATGAGACAGTTCAGCTTCTGAGTAACTGGGATGGGGTAAGTTTCTCTTCTGAAGGCCAAGTTATATGGCGTGGTCAGGCTCTGACCTGCAGCAACACAGGAGAGAGGGTACACCAGGGGACTGAGCAGACACAGGGCTCAGGGCCTACTGCGGCCTGCATCTCGGGCACATCCATTCTGAGCTCAAACCCCATGATGTCCCTGCCCCTTCCTGGAGGTCCCTGGATTTGGGGTGCAGCAGGAAGGAGAGGGATGAAGATGACAGAGGGGCGCCACAGCAGAAGGATGCCCTGGAAGCACCTGGAAATAGAGACTGTTTCCAGCCATGAGTCAGCAGTCCTCTGTTGGCCTCCGTGAGGGATGGCCTCTAGCTCCTGCAGCCATAGACATCAGTCAGGTTCCCGAGCAGACTTTGTTTCTGGGCCAGGGATGCTTGGAGGCAACTGGGATGTCTGAGCTGGAGCTTCCCCAGAGGAAGTAACACAGATCGAACCACAGCCTCATTTTCTGGGCCAAGCATTTTCCTCTGGAATAAAAACTGGTGGGCTGCGGGCCATGTTTGACTACCAGATACAAGTAGATCGGCTTGTTTTAGACTAAATTCACAATGCTTTGCACGGGGCACACCCTTTCCAGTTTGCCCCAGTCCCAGGTCTCCCTTCATGCTGTCCCCAGCTGGGTGTAACTTCCATGTGATTGCCCTTTCTGGGCCCTCTCGCCATCAGCCTGTTCTGACTCCCTTACTATTATCATTTGTGAGTCCACACAAGAAATGTAGGGACAGCGCTGTTATTGTTCCCCTTTTGGAGATGAAGCTGAGAGAACACTGCTTTGGCTGAGGTTTCATAGCTGGTATGTGTCGGAGGCAGGGCTCCAGCTCCTGACTCACAGCCTGAAAAGCAGTTTCCGTCTCAGCCCCCACACAACACAGTCTCTGGGAAGCCGTTGCCCACCCCCACC
>PVKM010002348.1:0-49128 GCA_004027735.1 Carollia perspicillata | reverse complement strand
CTATTGGCTGTTTTTAATGTTGTCTGTGGGGAAATACTATTCAATTCCTTTGCCCATCTTTAAACTGAGTTATTTAGTGTTTTGCTGTTGAGTTGTAGGAACTCCTCTGAATTTGAGAAAAGGAGAATCTTGGCTGGGGGTGGGGGGCGGGGCACAGAGCCGTGGGGGGCTGCTGCTCCATGGGCGTAATGTTTCAGTTAGGTGTGAGTAAGTTCCGGAGACCCGCTGTCCAACATTGCGCCCATAGTTAAAAATACGGATTTTACACCCAAAAATTTGTTAAAAGAGAGATCTCAAGTTAAATTTTCTGGGGAAGACAGGCACACTAGAAGGATTTAACACAGAATTAACGCTGCATTTGTTTTTCAGGATCCTCAGCTAAGGCAGGGAAAACCTAGAGTTGTTTGAATTGGAATCCATAAACCTTCACCCTTCTCAATCTCGTTACCAAAGATTGAAGCTGGAGTGTCGAAATTTGTGTGAAAGAAATCAAAGTTGCAAAGGCAGGAAGCTGAACAATAGCTTGATTTGCATTTAACTCCAGGCCACAGCGAAGTCAGGATGCACACCTCTTGGGGACGGTGTTTACAGTTTAAAAAAGCCTCCTTGGTTTCAAAATGCACGTGCATCTCCCCCTGGAATCCACCTTGCTGGGTTGGTGGCAAGTGCTGTCAGTCGCCGGCAGCAGGTAAAGCGCGGTGCTGGCTGAGGGGAATTGCTGGCTGAGGGGAATTGCTGGGTGTCGCCTTCTACTGAGCCTGGGGCCCAGATTACTTTCTGCACAAGTACGAGCAGGGAGCCTGTCACCTTGACCCTTCAGGCTAACATGGCTCCCAGGTCTAACCTTTCTTATCACCCTTGCAAAGTGTTTTGTGATGAAAAAAGAAAGTGTGTTTACTTCCCTCAAAGAATCATTTTCCCCCCATATTGAAGGCCAGGGGTCATTTTCGGGATGACAGGGAAGCAGGGAGAGGTTTAATTGCCCCTGCACTGTGGGCTGTGAGCAGTGGGGGGGACTGGGAAAGGCTCCCTGGGCAACTGGCTCAGGCCCAGAGGAGGGTATTGCCCACACTTGCTGTCCGTGTGGATGAACTCATTTTGAGGGGCCTGTGCACAGTGCCTTAGAAAGGGACGTCATTTCACAGCAAAGCTCAAGGCTCAGGGCAGATTCACTGACAAATTACACATCTCCACCAGCCCGGTTTTCTTTTGTCCTGACTTGGGTGTTGGACCACTCTGTCCTTCTCTTGTGATTTGGTGCTTCTCACATGTGAGAATGAAAGCAGCCCTGTGCCCCGCTTTGCAGGCCTGAGGCGGCAATACTGTTGTCCTCTAGGTGTTTCGGTATCTTCCTTCCTGACCCAGGCCCGGCTGACGACTCCTCCCAGGCCCTGACTGCGCCCAGCAGAGGAGCTAAGGGAGGGCGTGGACTGAGGGCACCAAGGGAGGGGCAGAAGGGAGTAGCACTGGAAAGCAACTGAAAAATGGCCAGGCAAAAGGACTGAATTTTCCTGACAAGAGGTAAAGGTGAAGATTACAAATTAGTGACAGGTTGAGGCCAAGGAGTTGACTTAAGGATGGGGTAGATTTGGAAAGTAAGCCAGGGCCAGGAATAAAAATGTGTATTCGTTTGTGAATTGGAACCAAAAAATAAGTTCTGGTGAAACCGAAGGGAGATTTGGCAGGAGAGGGGTCGGGTGTGCTTCTTTGGAGCCTAGACTGGGATCTGATGGGCGGTAAGATGTCCCTGTAGCTGCCACTCATGTGACAGGACTCCCACCCCTTCTCCCTCAGGGCTCCTTCCCCTGCCCCAGCCACACGGAAGCGCTCCCGCTCCACCACACCCGCTCCTCCCATCCTCCGTCTCTCTTCATAAAACACTCTAACTTTGTGACTTACAAACAAACACTTCTTCATTTCCGGCACTGGCCTGAATGTCACTTCCTCTAGGAAGCCTTCCCTGACTACCACTCCCTCCTCAGGTTTGGCTGGATGCTTCCTTCCTATGCTCTCATAGCTCCTGTACTGTATCCTAGCACTTGTCACACCTCTTTACAATTGCTTATTCATTGTTATTCTCCCCCCACAGACTATAAGGCAGTAAGGACCAAGAAAGCAAGGGAACTTTGTCTATTTTGATTCAGTCCCCTCCAATACCTAGTAAAGTGCTTTCCATCAGTAAGTTGCATTAATAAACACATTTGTTTATTCTTATGAGGCACTTTCTTTTCCCCTGTCCTGTACAGAGTGCCCAACAGTTTCTAACAAGAAAGATCAAGTTTAGCGCTATAAACAATCATTCTCTTGTCCCAAGAAGTTAGTTCCACTTCACCTTTCCCTCTCCCTTCTTAGGTTATTTCCCTCTGCCAAGTTCAGCGTCGTGCTGGACCTACAGTAGATGCTCAATAAAAAAAGCAGTGATTAGCTACCAGAGAGAAGGTATTATCTCTGCTTTAAGAGAGAAAACAATTTGCTTCATACTTGTCTGAGTGTTTGGAATCAGACAAGAGTCTTTTTTTTTTAATGGGAAAATGGGACTTTAATAGGTCTTGCCCTCTCACTTTCTCTACGGAAGAGGAAGCCGGCATTTCATTCTGCAGGAGATGTGTCTGAAGCAAATAACCCTTGGGATTTGAGAGGGATTATCTGGCCACTGGAGGGCTCTTACATTTTGCCATGTAATACAGTTGAAATTTATTCAGAATGACTAAAAAATTAATGCCACATTGTACCAAGTGTGCTCCCTAGTCCCTGTCGCATTTTTTTTTAATGCGGAATTTCAAAGAGACCAGGCTTAATTTACCATGCTTTGCTTCTTCAACAAAAACATGAAATGAATAATTTCCCCACATCATGGCTTCCCATTTCCCCATAAATAGGGCATCTGTTAGCATAGATTATTACGTATACGATGCCAACATGATTAGGCTCACAACGCTCACCCAAAGAGCACAAGTTTTAAAAGGAATTACTCATGAAAAAATGAGAATATAACAAGAAAGAAAAAAATGTTAAGGAAAAACCTAGAAGGGCAAGAAGTTAGCAGTAAGCTTGGTATTTTGGAGCTGGCGGAACACTATTTGTTCAGCAGTATCTAGCAGGAGTCCACTGTGTGGCAAGCCCTGTGCCTGCTGGACGCTGGGCATACGGATGACAGCCAATGAGAGCAGCAATGGCAGCCTGGCCCTTGAGGGGCCAGGACTTTGTCTTGCTGACCACTAATCCCGGAAGCCTGGACCCGCGCCTGACCTGCGGTAGGTCAGTGCTAATATTAAGTATATAGTTAATGTTTACTGAATGCTGTATAGATGCCATAGCTTGTTTTAAGAACGTTACAAGTATTCTCATTTTTAATTCAGACAATAATATTGTGAGGTCAGAAGTAGGACTACCCTTATTTACGGGTGAGGAAACTGAAGTTCGGTGAAATTAATTCGGTTGCCTGAAGGGAGTAGAGATGAAGTTAGAGCCCAAATCTGTCTGGCATTGAGTGTGATGTAAACAATGCACTTCTGGTCATTAAGCTGTACTCCGTGACGACGGCGTTCCTGCAGCTGGGCATTCACGCTGAGGGCCTGAAATAAGTGTGCAAGCAAGTAGCCAAAATAAAAGTAGCATGATTGGAGAAAGCCATTCCTGCTGTATCACTAGCCAGACTAGAGAATTCTGGAAAAGCTCCACATAGGAGTTCGAATTTGAGCTGGTTCATGAAGGTGGTGTCAGGTAGAGCTACAGTGGATCCCCAAACACACAGTGTGTGGGTGAGGTCTGCCCTTTGCCGTCATGGGTCACGTGAGGTCATTTCTTGTCAGACAACAAACTATCTTCTGACTGCTGCACTGTGATAAGAAGCCTTCCTTCAAAGCACAATAAAGTGTAATTATACATAGTTTTACCTTTTTTGGAGTGAAACATGCCTGTTGAACAGAGTACACAGAGGAAGGAGTGAGGCTCAGTGAATTATCAGAAAGGGACCCTGGAACAAGAAACAGAATTTTACCTGCATCCCAGTGCCCACGCAGCCAGGCCTGCGTTCCATCGTGTGAGGACACCAGCCAGTGAGGAGAGGGCCACCTTAATCCAGGGTGATCTCATCTTGAGATCCTCAACTAAATTCTAGCTCTAGAAGCCCTACTCCAAGATCAGCTAACATTCACAAGTACCGGGGCAAGGACTTGCTTGTCCTTCTTCGGGAGGCACGATTGAGTCCCCTACGGTCCCCTTTCAGTCACAGCTTCTCCCAGGCCAACACTTGCCTGGCTTTTAACAACGCCACCTGTTTTTCTACTCCACATCAGAGGAATCGTACAGTTTTTACTAATTGTGTTTGACTTTTTTCCCAGAATTATATTTGTAGGATTTGTTCATATTATTGCATACAGCTCTGGAAAACTTACTATCGTTGCTGTATAGTATTGCCTCGTGGAAATAGAACATAATTTATTCATTATATCATTCTGCGTAGGTAGGTGGTTTTCACGTAAGTGCTTTTACAAACAGTGCTGCTCTGGCCATCTCTGTGTGTTTTGTAGGTGAGCTCATGCGTGGATTTTTGTTGGGTATACATCCAGGAGAGACATCACTGGGTCACGGGGCACACTCACGGTAAGTGTTAGTAGAATAGCTGGTTTTTCAGTGTGGTTAGACAAACACTGGTTGAAACAGAGGAGTGGCATGATCTGCTTTGCACGTGTAAAAGATCACTGGTTAGAGGATCACAGTGGCACAGAGGGTGAGCTTCAAGGTTGAATTCATGCAGGAAGGTAGTAGGAGGTGGGATTAGCCGAAGAACATATATGCATAACCCACAGACACAGACAACAGTGTGGCGATGGCCAGAGGGAAGGGGAAGTGAGGCCTGGGTGGAAGTGGGCAGAGAGGGAAAAATGGAGACAACTATAATAGTGTAAATCATAAAAGTATAGTTAAAAATATATAACAAAAAGGCAAGATCAGAATTTGGAGGGTTTTAAGTCTTAGCTTAGAAATTTGGGCTTCTCTTGTTGGGGAAAATGCTATTTGGTTTGTTTTCTTAAGTGGGAGAATGACAGTTTTAGATTTCTTCCTCAGGAAGATGGATGGGAGGCAGTTAGAAGTAGATATTAAACCTTGAGGGAGACCCTGGGTGCATAAACCCAGGGATGCAGTAGAGGGACTGAGGAGCAGGGTGGATGGGAGAGCTGTGAGCAGAGCCCGTGGACCCTGGCAGCGTGGTGTGCAAGAGCAAGGGGTCCCTCGATGATGCCTTCTGGAGTCCCTACCTCTCTGGGACACTGTGCTGGGCAGTGGAACTGGGAGTGGACTTAACTTGCCCTTTTCAAGCCAGCATGCTGAATGGGCTGTGTTTTGATTAGAATGAGTGCTATTTTGGATGGACCTATCAAAGGGTTTTGCTGCGGGGAAACGAAGCGCTCATCACCAATAGGCGCATCTGTCAGCACAGGACAGAGAGCCCTGAGGCCACCTGGAAATGGGTCTTTACCTCCGTGTTTCTCAACATCAGGAAGGAGAGAAAAATGAACATAGACTCATTCAACTAATACTGAAGAACCCACCGTGAACAAAATATCTCAGCAAAGTGTTATTTTGATCACAACATGGCAAGGGAATGAAGGAGATGTGGGGGTGAGGCAGCTGAGCTGGCCAGAGGAGTCAGGGAGTTTGACGGTGGAGAACATTTCAGCTAGGTTTTGCAAGAGGAGTAGGAGTCCTCAGAAGGAGAAGGGGGCTGGGGCATTGAGGCTGAAAGTGGAGTTGGGTAAGGTCCAAAGGAAAGAAGGTCATTTCCAGCAGAGGAAATAGCATGTACAAAGCTACCAAAGAATGAAAAAACAATAGCTAAAAGGTACTGTGCTCTGTACCAAGCACTGGGCTAAGAATTGGATCTAGGCATATTCATTGGATCCTCTAGGCAGCCCATGAAAGCAAGTGTACTTATTATTTTAATTTTGCAGATGAAAAAACTGAGACTTAAATCGATCAAAGTACTCAATTCAAGGACACACAGCTCCCAGGGGGTGGAACAGGGATTCGGACCATAGGGAGCCAGAGCCTGTAATCGCTGTGAGTTCCCAGACCCTGAGAAACAGATTGGAAACGGTGTGGACTCGAACACGAGAAGCTTGCATCGTGCTAACAACGAAGTCACGGCAGATAAACGCTTCATCCTGAGCCCTGGTGACTGGCAGCGGATCATTTTCCAAAATTCCCTTCCAGTCCATGCCCAGAGAAATAGGAGGGTCCCATGAAGACTTTAAAAATATTGGTGACACTTTCCTGTGCAGGTACATCAGAATAAAAATAGCCCTTCCTGAGCACCCCCCACATTTAACCCCTTCTCTTCAGCTGAGCATCCCTCAATGCTGCCTCTGCTCCATTTTTTTCCTCTTTGAAGAGGCATCAGGTCTCAAGTTCAACTTAATCCAAATGCTAGATGTATTATTCATTTCTATGCTTTAATGATGTGATAAGGTTTCTGGAAATAGGAAAAGGCTCATTAAACTGTCATTTGAATATAGATCACACCTAAATTCTAAGGAAGACAAAGTCTGCCAGCTGGGGATGCATTTGCCTCCCCAACACAGCTCTTCACAGACTGGGAAGGCAGAAAGAAGCATTTAAAAGATGAGATCCTCCAGATTAGCATGTATTCTTGATTCACTCTGTAATTAATGATAGCTCACAAACAGAACGAGCGATTCGGGAGACAGAGAATGAATACCGGCCAAATGGAGACAGAACCCGGGATGTCGAACACAGCGAGGTGTATTTTGTCCTAGTCTGCGCTCAGTGGTTTGATCAGGCAGGCTCTATTTGAAGTAGGGGACATGGAAGAATGTTAATTCGACTCACATGGCTGAGATCAGCATGTCATCATTAACTGCAGAAATTGACTTGAGAATACAACCTGCCTGCAGCTTTCCCTCTCTGCTTGCCTATGGGTGTGAGAAGATGCTAGAAAATGCAGGAGTACAAGGGAGGAGTTCAGGGTCAGAGTCTGGTGAAACTGGAAATGTGCTCGGCTATTTCTCCACCTCTGAAAGTAGGGGATCTAAAAATAGTACCAGTTAACCTGTATGAAAACTTGTGTTGTACTAGACGCTGGTCTAAGTGCTCAACACACAGGCTCCGGTTTGTTTTTTCACTGCAATCCTATCAGATAGGCCAGCATGGTCCTTAGACAAGAGAGGCCTCTGTCTGGACTCTCCTCTTCAGTTGTGTTCTCCCCAGAGGGTAGGAAGCTGTTTCATGGGGACAAGAAGACATACCTACCAGGCACCTGGAGCCCTAGAGTCTCCTTACCTAGTATTCCTGAGCCGACATGATGTTCTGAGCAGGCCCCTTGCCTGAGTTTGTCCTTGCTGCAGACTGTGTCCATAATGTGACCCTGGGTCTCCAAGCCAAGGGCTGGCCCTCCATGTGGCTTATGGTGCACAGAGTGTTTCCTGTGGGCTGGCCATCGCAAACTTACTTCTATGTGACTTGCGATGTGGGATGGAGCCAGGGGTGGGAGGAGAAAGTGAGAGGGTGAGCCGTAAGCATAGCCTGGGGCAGGTTCTCTTCTAAACCATCACTTTTCAGCAAGGAACCCCAGGGAGTCTGCAAATTCTAAACTCAAACCATGTGCTTCCAGGTCATTTATACATGGATAGAACATGTTTTATTCAGTGATTTGTTAACTTAATTTTTGCTTTTGAATATTTGACATGTGGTATATAGCTGGCCATTGGTACTCTTGCTCTGGGCCCTAAAATTGTTAGGAGTGGGTTCAGTGTAGGGATATTAATATCTATATTTTATATATAGAGAAATGGAGATCTTAGTTATGTGCTAATGAGTTCTAAAGACAGAATTTGAATTCCAGCAATCTTATTGCAAGATCTACTCTCTCAAACAGTACCTGATATTTGCCCTTATGGGGGCGCCTTGGGGAAGCACCCATTCGAATCAGCTGCTGTCCTGTTGGGATTAGAGCTAATAGACAAATACAGACAAAACTTCTCCTGCTATATTTTAAGAGAAGTGCAATGGGACCCCTGGGCCCTCTGGTAGTTGTATGGGTGGAAGATATCGAAGACAAGAAAAATCATTTGAACCACATTATCAGTATCCATGCCAAACATGTTTACCGTGAATTTAATTACTAAAACAAACAAACAAAACCAGACAAATCCGGGAACTTCAGAATGGCAAATATGCTAATTTCCAGGAGGGCCCTCCCAGTTCCTGCCTGCTATCCTGCCTGCTCTGCATCATGCCCTGCCTTGTGTATGGTCTGGGTCTGTGCATGATGGGATCATCACACCCTTGAACGTGTTGTATACGTGACACAGGTGAAATAATTTTGCTGATATAATTGAAGTCTCTAATCAAAACTGAAACTATGGCTTATGTATAAAACAATCAACCTGAGCAACCAACTGAAGACTCTCAGAACAGAAATCTTATAACTAAGGATTTACAGAAGAAACCACATCGAGACTGGTAGGAAGGGCACAGACGTGAAAAAAAGCTGGCTCCACTCCCACCTGCAGCGGCTGAGAATCTAGAGGGTCATCTTAGCTGCAAAGGTCCCCCCTGAGGAGTGAGGGACTCATCTCCACACCAGGATCCCCAGCCTGGAGCACCAGAGCCAGTAAGAGGAGCCCAGATAACATCTGTGAAACTCAGCAGGGATTCCATCAGCCAGGAAGAGATGAGTGTCTCCTGGAATCCTGAGTCTGCTAGAAACCCACATGCCCTCTTAAAGGGCCAGCACGCAAAATCTCCTTGAGAGACTGAATGAAAATGTGAAGGGATTAAGTACAAATCGGTGGTTACAAAATAGTGACGAGGATGTAAAACTACAGCAAAGGGAATATAGTTTATAGTATTATAATAATATTATGTGTGCCAAGTGTACCTGAAATTTCAGGGGAACACTATGAAAAGCATATGATTGTCTAATAAACACTTTGCTGTACACCTGAAACTAATACAAAATAATATTGAATGTCAGCTTCTATTGAAAAATAAAATAGAACTCCATTGAAACGATAAAAAAAAACACAGTGGGAAAGTGATATAATCCAGGACATATACATTCCTGATGAGACCTACTTTATTGAGCAGATAGGACTCATTTGTAGATAGTAGCATCTATTTGTCCTCATCTGCATCCCCGTAATTAATGTCAAGTTGTTAGAACAGTCTGTTCCCTGCGAGAGGCAGAGTCTGTGCTTGAGCGTGGTAGAAACGGCCTGCACAATAGCAGAACTCGGCTCTATCGTTTGAATTGTTCTCTAGTTTTTACGCACAGGAGTCTTTTCAAACCCATTGTAAGGCATTTACTAGGAAGGAGTTTGCGCTATATTTTCTCATCACTAAAACCTGCCAACTTTTCTTTCCGCTGATCCTAAATAGGAATATATTCTCCAGGCATGTGATTCGGCGTGTGGGTGCTAGTCCACTGCCATGGTCCCCACCATGCGATGAATGATGTGTTAGAGCTTGTATTTTTGATTCAGGTGAAGAATATATTTCTGTCGTGCCACCCTGTTATTTTTCTGTTGCTATTCAGAATAGAATTGAAAAGCTGTGGGTAAATGTTATATAAATAATCTAAACTATAAATTCCATGAGGGCAGGAGACAAGGTCTGTTTGGTTTGTCGCTGATGTTCCCGCCAACACAGAGCACAGGTCTGATGCATTGTAGGTGCTCAATAATGACTGAATTGGTATAAAAATTCCTGTAGCTTTGGAATAGTTCCGTGCGGTATTTCTTCTTCCTGGCTCAATACTTCACAGGGCTCATGGCAGGCACCTGCAAAATAAACACTTCTTGATTTTCCTTGACAGCTTATGTTGTTACCAGGGCTCCAATTCCTCCAGTTAAGCTCTTTTTTGGGGAAAAATATCTCCCCAGCAGTTTCAGTGGCCACCTAGCTTATCTGTAGGCATTTTTTAGAAATGGTGAAGTAGACCAGGGGACCAGGACCTGAACAAATCACATAGGACAGCCCAGCCCTGCAGGGCGCCCCAGAGATCTGGGCCCGATAGGGCCCTCCAGCACTTCCAGAGTTAATGCTTCAAGCATTTACCCCTGCACCTTTTCTGTCCTCAGATAACTCAGAAGTGCCTGGATTAAGAATGTCACACTTGGCCTTTAGGTAATCCTCAGTGCAAAAGGCAGCAGAGTTCAATTTGAAGGAAAAAAAATAGTTAAAAGATCAAGTTCTGAGGCAGCATGAGGATCCAGAGTTCCTTATTTTAGGGAACACAGAGATATTTTCAAATCCCTTTTCATCAATTAGGAGTCTCAGTATTTTTTGCATGTTTACCATAACCCACCTAATGTGGGCTGCAGGATGAAGAATACGAGGGGAGACGTTCCCAAAAAACCCAGAATTATCCTCTGGAGGGTGGGCCCCTTGTAGTACAGGCTTCTTCCTCTAAGTGAGCTAGGAACCCATCTGTATCAGTATACCAGCTGGTGTTGTGAGAGGCTGCGTTTGGCTTCAATGCATTTTTTTAAAGACTCTTTCAACACGTCTGCCCATTGCATCATGGGTGATTTACAAGCGCACCTGCCCGCCACAGCTGCTGAGTGGTCAGCAGTTTCTGACCAAAAATGGCGTGACCCAAGTGCCCCACCCTCCCTGTTCTCCTGATCTCAGCCCCAATCAACTCTTTTTTGTTGTTGTTTTGTTTTTCTGGATGAAAAAAACCCTTAAAGGGAAATTTTGCCGATGTGGAAAAGGTGAAACAAAAAACAGCAGAAACACTAAATGGCATCCAAATTGACGGGTTCAAAAACTGTTCTGAGCATTGGAAAAAAGGTCTCCATAGGTGTACTGCATCAAATGGAGAGTATTTTGAAGGTGACTAAAGTTTAAACTTGTAAGAATACACCATTTTTTATAAATAAATTCCAGCTTTAGGGGTTCCCCCTTATATACGTAGAGGGGACCTTGAAGACCTTCCTGTACTGGGAATCTGGCATCTGGGAAATCTCCCCATGTTTCCAGCTCCCAGTCTTTGCTCAACAGTCTGGGTTCAGATCCTGTCCCCGCCGCTGGCAAACTGTGGAACTTGGACAAGTTACTGAGCCTCGTGGAGTCTGCTTCTCATCCGTCAGACTGAGGGGTCAACAGTGTCTATGTCGAGCTGTTGTTTGTTATGAGTTTACACTAAGGATACTTCCCACAGGGCACAGGGCATAGTAACTAAGTGCTTACTCAGCATCGTCCCTCTCCCACCATCATGGTCCTTAACAGCATTCACCCCTTTGGGGTGGGCTGGGAGGGCCTCCTCCCAGCACCACGAGGTGGGTATTGGGACCAGCCTCCCCCCCTGGCCACAATTCGAGGACTTAGCCCAGTGCTCTTCCCGCCCACCAGGCTTTAGGCTCTGCCAGCGATTGCCTGGATTAGGAAACCAGCTCTGAGGCTGGCCACTTGCCTCCAGATTCCCCAAGTGCCCCCTGCTCACCACTTCCCGTTCGCTTTGACTCTGGTTACTCTGCTCAGTGAGTCCTCCCTGTGGCCAGGTTGGCTGTCTCGCTGTCTCCACTTAGCTTACACCCATCCCAGTGTCCTCGCTTAGCCCTTGCTACCAGCCTAGAGTGTCTTCCCTCACTTTTCTGCTTCATCATTATAATTTGATTGAATGCCACTTTCTCCTCAACAAACCGTGGATTTCTCTAACACTTTTTACGGGGGTGGGAAGAAGCAGGGTTACAGTTGTTCGTATGGGGAAGAATGCAGGATGTGTTCATTACGATAGCTTTATTCACTCAAAAGAATGTCACCATGCAATTGTAACCCTACTTCTGCCCACGCCTGTATCCTATTTCAATCTTTCGGGAACTTGGTTAATCAGGCAGCAGCTTATTCATGTTCAATACGGAATGCTGTATTGAAGAGCAAACAAATCTTGGTTCTGTTCGTGTGACTTTGAGGAAGTGATTTAAGCTCCCTGGGACTCCGGAGAACACATATAAAATGGAATTAATTACATATACCTTGACTGGTCCTATAAATGAGCTAATGTAAGAGAGGTCACGTAGCACAGGGCCAGGTCCATCTCAGGCATTTAATAGGCAGCATTCATGTTGTCCTGGGTGTGTGTGGCTGGGATGTCTTTGAGGACATCGTTTATGTTGCTTTGCGGGCTCCATGTTGCCTGAAAACATGCCATTCTTTTTATATTCCCTGCATTTGTGATCATACATATTTGTAGAATGAACAAATGAAATATATTTCTACCCACAGATCCTTCCCAATTTCGATCCATGTGTTTGCCACCTGGCTACTCTTGTGTTATGTGTGTCTCTGCGTGTCTGGGTGTGCACCCGGGTATACATCAGGCAGTCCCTGTGATGGATCCTCATTCATAAGACACCTTGAGTTCTCTGGAGAGCTTAAAATTGACCCCTAATACCAAAGTGTCACAAAGACAAAAATTCCACCATTAGAGAGAATCTCATGTGGTTTATAATGCATTCGACTTACTTAACTGTCTTTTTTAGGTGCAAAAACACTCTACCAAGGTGTACATTCATCAGCTCAGGGCACCATAGCTAAATCCACAGACTGGGAGGCTGAAACAACAGAAATTAATTTTCTCACAGTCGTGGGGACTGAGAAGTTCAAAGTCATGGGGCTATTGGGGCAGAGCTCTCTCCTTGGGCTGCAGTGACCCCTTCTTGCTGTATGCTTATGTGGCTTTTCATGGTGCATATGTGTGGAGAGATTGAGATTGCTCTCTCTCTTCCTATGAAAACACCAAACCTATCAGATTAGAACCTCAGCCTTCTGACCTCATTTAACCTTAGTGACCTCCTAAACTACAACCACATTGGGGGTAGGATTTCAACATATGGCTGTGGGGAAGGAGGCACGGGGGCACAATTCATTTAGTAGAAAGGTCTTAATGTAAATTCCATTTTTAAATGCAGTGGATCCATGTGCAATGTTGTTTTACTCAATGTCATTTTGTTCTAACATCGACGAGAAAGAAAGTACTTCCAGGTTGAAGCTGCTGTCTGAGTGGGGTTTGCATGTTCTCTCAGTGTCTGCAGACTTCCTTCAACACCTCCAGTTTCCTCCTTCCTACCTCCCAGAGAGGTGCCCATTAGGTGAATGGTGTGTCTACGTTGTCCCAGCCTGGTGGTGTGTGTGTGTGTGTGTGTGTGTGTGTGTGTGTGTGTGTCCCCACTCCTCCAGGGTGGGTCCCATCTTGAACCCTGAGCTGCTGAGAGAGGCTCTGGATGTCCTCAACCCTGAACCTTGGGGTAAGCATGTTTGAAAATAATTCTTACGTGTGATTGTTCTTTCTTAAATGTGGGTATAGCTCACATTCATTTCAATGTTTAATATGAGAAGTGTTTTGGATCTTTAGACATGTGGTGATGTTTTTATGACCAGCAATAAGCCATAGAAACATAACTCTTATTTATGTCAAGTAGCCTGTGGTAAAACTGGTCTTCTGGTAGGTGATTTTGCTTAAAGTCGCAGTGTCCAAGAACCTGTCTTCAATGACGTTAAGTAAGGACTTCATGTAATTTTCCCTCCCTGACAAAGAGCAGGGTCCTATATGTGGGGAAACGACAAGGCAGATACTGCGGTCAAACTTCTTGTAGATCCCCCAGAGCACGCGTTCCTTGTTGCAGTCATATTTTCTTTGTCCAGGTAGATTGTGCTATCTCTATAAATGTGTCACAGCGGCTTATACGCTCATCCCTCCAAATCTTCAGAGATGTGGGAGAGGAGGCTGGGTGACACCATAAATGCTTCTTCTTAGAACCCCACCGCTGCATTAAACCCTGGCCTTCCGGCAGCCTTTGGAGGCAGAGGTAACTTCTCTATAGCAAAGGGACGGTGTAATTATTTTCAAGTGGCTGTCCCTACCCACAGTGAGACATGTGAAGATCAAAGCTGTAACCGCTGCTCAAAACACAGAACAGAGATCTCCATAAGAAAAAGGACATCTAAGAAAAAAGAAAAGAAAATTGAGTTTCTAAAACTTTGTGTGAATAAACTTCCATAAATCACTGCCAGCCCAGTGGAGTTTCGCTAACGCTGTTCTTTGTTGTTACTCATTTGCTCTCTAGTCACTCTTAATCAAAATCCTCCCCTTGCCCATATAGATGTTGTTTTTTATGATAATGATTTTCGAAGAACATTGAAACAGTTGTCTTGAAAAATCCCCTCATATTAGTTTCCCACAGCTGTAAAACAAATGATGATAAATAGAGTACCCTAAAATAACACTCGTTTCCTATTCCCCAGCTTCCGTGCCTCAGGAGTCTGGCTTGGGTGACATAGGTCCTCTGCCCAGGATCTCACGAGGCTGAAATCAAAATGTTGGTCTGCACTGTGATTTCAACTGAGGTTCAGGGTTCTCTTCCAAGTTCATTGGCTGTGAGAAAAATGTAGTTCCTTGAAGGCGTAGGTCTGAAGCTCCCAGTTCCTGACAGCCACCTCCGGCTCCTTGCCCCCTCCAGAACACGGCACCTTTCTTCCTTAGGGCTATAACAACACTTGGCTGCTTCTTCTCTCCCCAGGCAAAGTGTTAAGCCCTTCCTACCGATTATCAGGTGCACCCAGGATAACTCGCCAACTACTTATCAAAGTTAACTGCTTAGGAACTTTGCATTTTCAATATTATTTTGTATTAGTTTCAGGCACACAGCATAGTGGTTATGCAATCCTATGTTTCATAAAGTGTTATCCTTGCTATCTCCAGTGCCAACCTGGCACCATACATAGTTGTCACAATACCGTTTACTATATTTCCTGTGCTGTACTTGTACCTCCTTGTGACTATTTTGGAACTGCCAAATTGTATTTCTTAATCTTAATCCTAACCCTAACTTTTCACCTGGTCCAGTCTCCCAACCCTACTCCTGCGTGGCAACCATAAGTCTGTTCTCTGCATCGAAGTCTGTTTCAATTTTGCTTGTACATTTTGTCCATTAGATTTCAAATATCAGTGAACTCATATGGTATATGACTTTCTCTGACTTATTTCACTTACTGTAATACCCTCTAGGTCCATTTATACTGTAGCAAATGGTAGGATTTTATTCTTTTTTTACCGCAGAGTAATATTTCATTGTATGTATGTACCACCACTTTTTTATCTGCTCATTTATTGATGGGCACTTAGGTTGCTTCCATAGCTTAGCTATTGTTCATAATGCCACAATGAACATAGGGGTGTATATATTCTTTCATGTTAGTGTTTTGTGTTTCTTGGAATATGCCCAGAAGTAGAGTCACTAGGTCATATGGCAGTTTCAGTTTTGATTTTTTGAGAAACCTCCATACTGTTTTCCACAGTGGTTACACCAGTCTGCATTCCCACCAACGGTACACAAGGGTTCCCTTTTCTTTACATCCTCACCAGCAATGGTTGTTTGTTAATTTATTATCGATGGCCATTCTGACAGATGTGAGGTGATACCTCATTGTGGTTTTATTTTGCATTACACTGATGATAGAGACGCATCTATTGGGCATCTTTATGTCCTTTTTGGAGAAGTAGCTATGTAGGTCCCTTGCCCATTTTTTAACTGGATTATTTGTTTTTCTGGTGTTGAGTTGTATGAGTTCTTTATAAATTTTGGATATTAAACCTTTTTTGGATGTATCTTTGGTGAATATCTTCTTCCATTCAGTAGATCATTTTTTGTTTTATTAATGGTCTCCTTTGCTGTGCAAAAACTTTTTAGTTTGACGTAGTCCCATTTTTTTCTGTTGTTTCCCTTGTTCGATGAAACATATCGGAAAAAGTATTGCTAAGAGGGATATCAGAGAGTTTGCTGCCTATATTTTCTTATAGGAGTTTTATGGTTTGGAATCTTACACTTAAGTCTTTAATTCATTTTGAGTTTATTTTTGTATGTGGTATAAGAAAGTTGTGTACTTTCATTTTTTTGCACACATCTGTCCAATTTTCCCAGCACCATTTATTGAGTAGACTCTCTTTACCCCATTGTATGTACTTGCCTTCTTTGACAAATATTAATTGACTATATGGTTGTGGGTTTTTTTCTGGGCTCTCTATTTTGTCCCATTGATATATGTTTCTGTTTTAGTGCCAGTACTGATCTGTTTTGATTACTATTGACTTTATAGTACAGTTTGATACCAAGTAGTGTGATACCTCTAACTTTGTTCTTCTTTCTTAAAATTGCTGGGGCTATTTGGGATTTTTTGTGGTTCCATATATATTTTTGGATTATTTCAGTTCTGTGAAAAATTTCATTGCTATTTTGATAGGAATTGCTTTGAAACTATAAATTGTTTTGGGTAGTATAGACATTTTAATGTTGTTATTCTTTTTACCCATGAGTATGATATTTGTATACTTCCACTTATTTATATCTTCTCCAATGTTTTTCTTTAGTGTCTTATAATTGTCTGAGTACAGATCTTTTACATCCTAGATTAAATTTATTTCTAAGTATTTTATTTTTTGATAAATTTGAAATGACATTGTTTTCTAAGTTTGTGTTCCTGATAGTTCATTATTGGTATATAATATTATACACAATATATATATTGCATATAAATGTGCAACTGGTTTCTGAACATTTATTTTGTATCCTGCTACTTTATTGAATTCATTTATCAATTCTAGTAGATTTCGGTGAAATCTTTAGGGTTCACTATATACAGCATCATGTCATCTGCAAATAATGACAGTTTTACTCCCCCCCCCAACTTAGATGCATTTTAATCTTCTTGTTTTATTGCTGTGGCTAGAACTTCCAATTCGATGTTGAATAAAAGTGGTGAAAGTGGATATCCCTGTCCTGTTTATGATTTTAGGGGAATTCCGTAGTTTTTTCCATTGAATATGATGTTGGCTATGAATTTGTCATATATGACCTTTACTATGTTGAGGTATGTTCCCTTTATTTCCACTTTACTGGGTGCTGAATTATGTCAAATACTTTTTCCATATCTATTGATGATAATATGATTTTTTTATCCTTCATTTTGTTTATGTGGTATATCACATTGGCTGATTTGTGGATATTATACCAACTTTTCATCCCAGGAATAAATTCTACTTGATCATAGTGTACAATCTTTGAAATGTATTGCTGATTTTGGTTTGCTAATAATATTTTGTTGAGAACTTTTGCATCTATGTTTATCAGGGATATTGGCCTATAATTTTTTTTTGTAATGTGTTTACCTGGTTTTAGAAATAAGATAATGCTGACCTCATAAAATGACCTTGGATGTCTTTCCTCCTCTTGAATTTTTTGGAATAATTTGAGCAGTATAGTTGTTAGTTCTTTGAATGGTTTCTCTTATTCATTCACTTGCAGCATGTTTTTTTGTCTCCTGGTTTTGGCTTCCTCCCTGTGTTTGTTCCTGAGTATTTGGTAGATCTGATGATCTCCCTGTCTTGGTAGGATGACCCTGTATAATAGGTGTCCCATGGGGCTCAGTATCACAGCCTGTGTCATCAACCATGCTGTGTGCTCTAGGGGTGTCTCTTGTGTGGGTTGTGAGTGCCCTCCTGTTGTAGTTGAGGCTTGATTGCTGTGGGCATGTCTGTGGGCAGGGTTGACCCTCAGTCCCAACCACAGCCTGTGAGCTGCTATGTGGGGGCTGACTTCACAAAGCAGAATTTGTAACAGTAAAGTCTGGTGCTTGCCTAGACCTGCCTTTGGTTGTGCCAGTTATGGAGCTAATCAGGTCATGCTCTGCTGTGGTCTGAGGCCAACTTTCAGATGTGTTGGCTCTGGATCCTCTTGGTAGGCCCTTTGGTATAGGTCAATGTGAAATGCTGCCTGTGACTGGCCTTGGGCTACCTGTTAAAATCCACAAAGTGATCCACGGTTGGCAGCTGTCTGTGCTGGCTTTGGGTGTGAGTGAGAGGGGCCAGGCTGCAAACTGAGGCTAGCTGCCACCAGTACTGGGTATGGGGCAAATCAGCAAAAGGCCCAAGGCACCCCAAGACCCATCTCAGATTGTCAGCTTCCCATTAGGCTCAGCCATTAAAGAACCTCCGGTTGTATGTACGTTGCATCAGGCAGGTTCTCAGGAACTCCCCAGGTAAGGGTGAGTGGTGCTCAGTAGGTCAATACAGATTCAAACTCAGCACCAGTGCTGGGTCTACAGTTACTCAGCAGAAGTCTTAAGGTATTCCGAGTCCTGCTGCCACCCACTCAGACCTGCTATACTCTGTGGTGGTGCAGGGGTCCTTAGGGAATCATTAGCATGGACCCAGTAGAGTTCATCAGGCTAGACCTAATTTAGGTTTGACCTGTAGGGGGTGGGTTCCGAACAAAAACAGTGGTGCTCATTGGGCATATGGAAAGATAGCCTTTGTCCTAAAGCAACACAACTTAGTCCCTGCCTGTGTGTCTCTGGCACCCACTAAGCTAGCTTACTGGGAATTCCTTGAGGGTTTCTCAAGAAAACCTGCAATGAGGGTAAAGGCTAACCAATGATGGTAGAGCCCATCACCATGCAGAAGGGTAGGGCAGGGACTCGGGGCATCGCCAGGGTGGAGCTAATGGGGTTCCCTAGCTAATATGGCTAAGGTGGAGCTAATGTAGTGCTGTGGAGGAGGTGGCAGCCTGACACAGGGATGGTGATGCTGTTCTGGTGCACAGGGGTGAAGGCCCTCACCACTCAGTCTCTCCTTGTGTGTCCCTGGCAATAACCCCTCCAAGCTTGCCCAGAATTACTCAAGAGTCTTTTTTTTTTTAATTTATTTAAGACTCCAGTGTGAGTCCTGGCTGTTTTCTGTGGGCAGAGCCTACAGTTAAGCATGAGATGGGTTTGGAGGTCCTTCAGAAGTCATCAGGATGGGGCTACTATAAGTAAAAACATCAAAGAACATGGTGTTTTCTAAGGCCCATAAGGAGTCCAGTGTGCCCCTTTGCTAGTGAACAAGAAGAAGCATGGCCAGAATTGGGAGAGAGGAGCAAGACTAGATCCTGTAGGACTTGAAAGACCATAGCAAGATGTTTGGGCTTTATTCTAAGTAGACTAGGAAGTAATTCTAGGGCTTTAAGCAGAACTGGGACATTCTACAACTTCAAATGGATAAAAATTGCTGTGGCCTTTGTGTGGAGACTAGACTTGAGGGCTGGACTGGAGAGCGGGTACTAGTGAGGGAGCTGTTGTGTTAGCCCAGGTAGGAGAGGGGTGTGCTGGCCTGATAAGGCTCATGGCCATGGAGATGGAGCATGTGGAAATGATCGAGAGAGAGAGAGCAAATGTGCTGCTCCATCGACTGAGGGTGATGAAAGAACAGGAGGAATCAAGGATAATTTTTTTCCCTCACTTGAGTACACAAGTGGCTGGAAAGCTCATTGGTAACAGAGGGAAGAAGGAGAAAAGTGAAGGGAAAACAGATTTGCAGATTTGATGTTCAGAGGATGAGATACTTTATGTGTGGGAATCTCTGTTTTCCCCATAGAAGGTGACATCCCTGATCAAACTTTTGTTGCAGAAAAAAACAATTTTCAGCAATAACCAGCTTCCCTTCTAACCACCGCCCCAAATATTTTTTGGCCTACAAATTTTTATTGACCATTTTAAAAATATTTCCCCCCTCTGAGAATTTTTACTGCCTCCTGCTCCTAGGTAGCACTTCTACCATCTTTTCCTGCTCCTTCCTGTATCCCTTAGCTCCATGGATGCAAGTGTCTGAGTGCAGCAGACATACTCAGAGCCTTCCCCAGACACAGAGTCTATTGAAATCCAGGCCCAGGGGAACAACGCACCTGGGGAGAGGGAGGGTATGCTCATTTTCTCTTACCGTTATTGCCAATCTCTCATTTTAGGGCACCCTGATTGCTTTAGGGGAATGTGGAGCAGTGCCTTCTTCTACTGTCAATTTAACGACCCTGTTGTACTAACATCTCTTTCACCATAATATCAACTATTCCTCCCATAAGTCTGGGACCAATGGCCTAACCCTCCAAATACAACCCATGGAGGACTTCGCCATCCACTTAGGTGGACTGCAACTACATCATGCTAGTCTTTGCCCATGTTTACACTTGCCATGAGGTTATAGGAGGAGATGCTATTCTAAAAATAAATACCCTCACATTATTACACTGTGCTTTCCTGCCTTTATTTGCAAAACTTGAGATGTGCCAGGTAGAACAATGAGGGAGCTCCATTTTTAGCAGTTTGTATTTAGGGTAGAAGCATGTGGAAAAATGACAAGTGAACATTAAACTTGGCTGAGGGGAAACAGGACTGACCAGTCTGAATCACTCAGTCATTCATTAATTCTTTCATTGCTTAAAAGTTCATTGCATGTGTGCTTAATGGCCTCCCCTTAGGTTCTTGGCATTGGAAATTGAAAAATAAAGAAGAACTAATTGCAATAGGAGAAGAGCAAGTAGAGCTAAACTTAAGCCATTGCGGGGTCTCTGATATAGGAGGGTTGGCTGTGAAGCTGTGAGTGAGGATATAGAAGGTGTGGGCAGTGCAGTCAATGGGTGGGAAAGGTTGTTACAAAGAAGGTGCTATTGAAGTCTAGTCTTGGTAATACTAAATGGCTGTCACATAGCTTGTATAGAAGAGGTGGGTGTTGGAGAATGGGAAGGAAGAAGAAGTGAGTAGAAGACATGAGGCAGAAAAAGCAGGCAGGAGCTCTTCCTCTATCTGGAGAGGTGTTCTGCGGTGCATTTTATAAACAATTTCTTTAAGCATTTTGTAAACCTATGTTTTGTTTACCAGGTTGGGCCATTCTGGGTACTATATTTCTGTGCATCTCACTCTTCAGTCTTTATTGGCTTGGAGAGTCTTTTCCAAAGAAGATGGTCCATGTTGCTTAATTGGACCTATGATCACTCCTTCAGACTGAAAGTGGTTCTCCTTGCCAAGGCTGACTTTCAGCCTTGGTCCCTGACCCCTAAGTACTCAGCACTATGTCCTGTGAATGTGCCAATGCACGGGACTTTCACGAGGTGTGGTGGCAATGGGGAACTGAGAGAGAGATGCAATAACCCAAAACAAAGAAGCAGAAATCTGCTTTAGTCCACCACGTGCATGAAATCAAATTGACAGGAGACAACATACTAACTTGACGCTACTTCAGAGCACTTACAATATTACCTTCCGGCGACAAGTTCCTACCGCCCGAGCTGAGCGCCAAAGTGGGAAGTGGAAGAGGGGAAATGGCTGTCTCTGAATGCACCGTTACTTCCGGAAGCCTGGCTCAAGCTTGCTGTCCATGCATTCTGTGTTCCGGGGGCGGTGCAAAGAAGGGTGGCAGAGAGGGTGGCTACAGGAAGGGACTGATGCTGGGGGACCCAGAGTGGGTGGAACCCACTCAGGGATCCTCCCATGTGCAGTGACAGGCACTGCTGAGAGACCAGCACCCGCATGTTGGCCTGACCCAGAATCAACATTCATGAAGGGATTACAATAAAAAAAATAAAAAAGGACTTAGTTTCTTTGGCAAACTAATAACAGGCTTTGGGATTTGGCTTTAAATATTTTGAATAATCCTATTAGCAGCTTAGAAAAATGGGGTTATTTTAATGACAGAGTATATATATCTATATATTTTCCACCCACTGTCTGAAGGAGATTATCCACACTCCCTTTTTGTGGGGCTTATCCCCGTTACCAGATTTGGAGAGGCGGGACAGGGAAAGAGCCACTCAGCCACTCCTCTGGGACAGATTCTGCTGAATGCTATCTACTTGGCCCACCTGCCAAAGGGCAGATACACTAGTTCTCTTTGGTGTCCAGTTCAGTCAGTCTACACCCAACAGGGACAGCACAAGGGCCGGACTCCAACTGCAGACTCGGAAGCCCTAAGCTCAGTTCTACCTACAAAACAGGAAAATCAGTCACATTCAAGTCAGGGGTTGTCTTGACAATTAAACAAAACGGCATGCGTGGGAGCACCAGTTCCAGTGCCCAGACCACCAGTTCCGGTGGTTGTTTGTATTTGTCTGGATGTCGCTGATGGCTGAGGGCCTACTTTGTAGCTTTTTTTTTTTTTGGCCAGATCAATTCGCCTTGACTCAGAACAGGTGGGGTTTATTTTCTGGTCCTCAGGCAGCCTTGCTGGGTGGTAGAAAGTGTAAAAAGAAGACTTCTCGTGTTCTCTTCCAGTGAGAACAGGTCTGGTCAATGAGTCATGGCACTACTCCCTCTGTTCAGCAATATCGTGAATATGTTACATTTTTGGTGAATGTGAGTTGTTTGATTTTTAAGGAAAGAATATTGCTATGTGGCTGGGTTTGCTTAGAAAATTCTGTATGTTACCGCACACGTCTTTCCTTCAACTTCAAGAGTTGTGTGATCCCCTAACAGAGAGAAACATAGGTGCGTGTGTGGGAAACAGGCCCCAGTGTCTTCCCAAGCCTCCCTAGCTCCCTGATGTCGTTACTCGCAGGGATCAGACGAGCACGCTGCCAGAAACGTTTCTTCTATGTGTTGTACTGACTCCCGCCCCAGGAGAGTGAACAATTCTTGGCAAATGCCAGACAGTATCTAAGCCAACAGAAGTCCACATCAGAAAAACTAACAGGGGCCCCAACTAGAAACTCCAGCAGGAATTTGCAGAGAAAAAAAGTCATTAGCCACAAACATCTCTTTTGATTCTAACAAATCACAAGTCCTCCATGTGTTTCTTAGACCTACATCCATGACTGATTATTTAAATTTCCTATTTTGAATATTTCAGTTGGTCAAAGAGGCAAAGGCAACCTTGGGAGATAATCATTCATAGGAAGAAAATTATTGAGAGACTTACATAGACACTTTATTGTTGGAAAGGTTAAAATACAGTGAAGCCAAAACTCTAACTTCTCCTTCAGTGACAACCAGGTGAGATTAGTGTGGACTGGGCAGAGGTGGAAGAAGAAAAGGCACGTGCAGACGCGGCACCCAGCGGGTGGGAGGGAAAGAAGAAGGGATTGGTGGAGAGAGGACAAAAGAGTGACAGTTAGGGAGAAGAAAGGAAGGAGAGACAGACATGGCCACAATAAGAGAAAGGGAGGAAGAAGACATGCAAGGAGACGGTAGTGAACCCTTAAGGAAGGTGCTGGAAGTTATACCCAGCTCCCCCTGTCCCCAGTGTCAGAGGGTTGTTGCCTGCTGAGTGAAATGTGCACTGAGTAACTATTGTACTCCATGGTTTTCAAATGTGTTCATCTTTAAGCCAAATCCAGATCCCCTGTAAACTGGATAACCATAGCCACCCAACATAGTGTAAATTGTTCCTGGTGGGCAGCAGCCAGTGGTGGGAGCCAGAGGCCAAGGAAATCAGGCTAAAAGGTCAGAGGAGGCCCTTGAGGCAGAGGTCCTCTCCCTGGGCTGAAGAGGCCCTTGGTGTCTCCCAGGCACCTGCTAGGCACCGGAGCCTAAATCTGTGATCTGGCCAGAAATCGACCATCCAGGCAGGGGGAGTGGGGTGGGGTGTGTTCCTGGACTAAAGGAGTCCATTTGTCTGGGTGCATCAGAGCCCAATAAGACATAAACAGGAACTTGTTGCAAAAAAAATAAGGGTTTTCTTTTAGGAAGTGGCCCACACCTGGAGACAGGCGAGCCAATACTCAAATACTGGGCTCCCTGATGGCTTCCAGGGCTTGGGTTATACAGAGGAAAAATCATTAATCATCTCGACTAAGAGACTTAGGGCCGTGGTCTCTGTTCACTGGCCAGCACTGGGGTGGGGATAGGTGACCAGTGCAGCTGGTCCTGATGTCAGCCATGGGGTGCTTCGTCTGGCTTTAAGGCTTTTCTGGGCCTGGAGCTGAAACACAACTGAGGCCCAGTGGTCCACAGACCCGAGGCTTGGTTCCTGTGATTATTTGATATGGACCAGACCTCATTGTCCTGAGGGTGTAATGCTTAAGGGAGTGGCCCTGCACGAGTGAAGGAGGGAGGTGAGTCAGGGTGCTGGATGAGGCCAGTTTAAATCTAAAGGAAAGAAAGGGGGAAAGGTCATATTAAAGAAATGAAGTTTCACCCTGGCTGGTGTGGCTCAGTGGATTTAGCGCTGACTTTCCAACCAAGGGGCCCCCGGTTCAATTGCCAGTCAGGGCACATGCCTGGGTTGCAGGCCAGGTCCCTAGTAAGGGGTTCGCTAGAGGCAGCTACACATTGATGTTTCTCTCTCTCTTTCTCCCACCCTTCCCCTCTCTAAAAACACAAAATCTTAAAATAAAATCTTAAAAAGAAAAAGAAATGAAGTTTCTGTGTGGTTACAGGTGAACAACAGAGCTGCACGGAGGAAGGGACTCTGTTCCCTCCCGCATGTCCCACACCTGCTCCACCTCAGGGTTCAGCCATGCCCCGGTGCACAGGACAATATAACGGAAGAGTAAGCAAGAACATTTGTTGTTTCTACCCAGGCAGAAAACAAACAGCGTCCAGAACAGCAGAAGATTCCGTGTAGAAACAGCCTCCAAACTGCAGGCTGTAACCTTGATGGTATTGATTGAGTGCACCTGTCCATCTTCGTTTTAAACTGGGAGCTTGATTGCTGGCAACTTTATAGGATTATGGCTTTAATTGGATGCCTGTGTTTTACTAGATGTAAGTGAAATTTATGGCTGCAGAGATTGTGGTGCCAGGGTTTACTTCGGTTATTGCTTCCCAGGCTGGAGGGGGAGACTCACTAGCCAATCTGGGCTCTGGGCTCCCCTGCGGGGGAGGCGCCTCGGGGGGCTGCCTGCAGACTGGGTCACCGGGAGAGCAGGGAGACCGACTGGAAAGGAGCGAGCGACTCCAGCTGCTCCCTGGGGCACCGCTAACTCCCTGGCCTCATCTGAAGCTAAAAGGAACTGGTAACAGGCATCCTGGAGAAATTATTGATATTTACTTAGGTCCCTAAGTGCTTGCAATACACAGACTAGTTGGTAGGATGTCTGCTGTATTTTTCCTTTTGAACATTGCTTTGGTAAAGTGTTAGGGAAGACTTCTGTGAGAGGCTGATGGGTTTGGGAAGTTAGAGAAATATAGGGAAGCTCTTTCAGCCTTTGACCCTAGGCGGTTGGTGTACTCATCATTTGCTATTTAATAACTTATACAATTAAATTATTTTTTCACTTTTCAAAGTATGACTACTCCTAATAGCTCATTTGGCCTTCAGAGCAGCTATTCATCTATGTATTCACATATGCATTTAACAAATTATTTCTTGAGCACCTAATATGTGTCATTCCTGGGCTTTCAGGTGAGCGTAGGTGGAATTTTCTTTTTTTTTCTTTTTTTATTTTGAGGCTGAGAAAATGTATTTTATCCTGGTCACACAGAGATCTCCTGGTAGAGTCAGAACTAGAACTCAGATACCTCATTCTAAGTTCAAAAAGAACCTGGTTAGCTGGCTGGTGGGTCAGAGAGAACTGAGAAGACAAACAAGGAAAACTCCAATTAGTAAGAAAGTTCTTGGGCTTCCATTTGACTGCACAGAAAACCAAGTATGCACTTTCTAGTTTTATTTGATTTGGGGCAGTTTTACTTACTTAAATCAAATGGCCTCCAGGAAAGTGTCAGATTACAGAAATCACTTGGTCGGGTTCTTCTCACCAAGGACAATAAAAACTGCCTCATGACAGCCAGCCGGGAGTCCTTGGTATGTAAACGATCGCTTGTTTATAAAGCGGGCTTAGCATTGGGGTCTTTGGGTGGGGCCCAGATCAAAGTAGCAAAGATCCATTATTACAAAGCAATTTATCAAGGTAAAAATAAGAGGCACTTAAAATGTTGTTTATGTGCTAAGCACTTGCTTATATTATCTCATTTGATTCTTATAACACCCATTTTATAGGTAAGAACATTGAAGCTTAGAGAAAGTATACAATTTGTCCATGGCACGTAGCCTCCAAATTGGCAGAACTAGGTAGGATTCTAAGGTGCTTTACCATGGCCACACAGCCCATGCCTTTTACACTGTCCCGGAGAGTCTTCAGAGCCGTGTTGATAGGCACCATTGTGTTATAAATGTACGGATGATACTTTTAAAAAGAACTTCACCTCTTCATACATTGGCCTATCAAATAAATGAATAAACTCAAGACAGAAGAAAAGATAAAGCTGAAAAACGGTGCATTAGAGTGTGGAAGAATTTGACTGGCAGTTCAGAGAGGCTGGATTCGAATTCGTGGCAGTAGGGAGCTTTTGAAGGCTCTTGAGCAGAGGCACATTCTGATGAGAGAGGTATCGGGGAAAGTCAGGCTCTTCCGTGAGATGGTGAGGAAAGTGTTCCAAGGACCCGCACACAGGATACCGTGATGTGGCATGGCGATGTATTCTGGTGGAAATAGAAGCTGCTCTCTGGGTTTCCAATGTCCTGTCTCCTTCTGTTTTGCCGTGGAAAAAGTCCAGCTGGGTCCTCAGCAAGACCAAAACACAAGCTAGTGCCTATGGACCTAATTCAGTAGGAGAGGTTGCTGAGGCACAGCCACTGGACCCGGCAACCAAGCAGGAGTAGGCTAGTTTTGGTAAGAGGCTCTCTTTGGGGCTCCAGGTTTTTATGTTGAGTCAGATGTCTGTGCAATTCATGGAGATATTTGGGAATACTTGGAAATGCCAGACAGACTAGAGGTCCAGAGAGAAAAAGACAAGGCCCGAATGTATACATTGGCATATAAATTCACAAAAAAGGTGAGTTTGAAGGAGATTAGGAAAGGGGGAAAGGCAAGGGATCTTATGGGACCAGATGATTAAGAAAGAGAGAGAGAATGAGAGAGCAAGGGTTTCCATATAGGCTAGAATTTCATAACAAAGATAATAATTAGATGCTTAAGAGACAGAAGTCAGGGAATAAGAACTAAGAAACAATCATTGACTTTAGCGATTCAGAAATCACTGTTATGCTCGAGAGAACCACTATAGGAGACTGGCAAGGGAAAGTCACCTTACACAGTTAGTGGGGGGGACAGTGAGGATGTAAATGCAGGTGTCTTTGCTAAAGGCGGGGAGTGGAAGGGGACAAACAACTGTGTTGAGGGGAGAAGGCAGCGGGTCGAAGGTAGCAAGAGATAGCATAACAAGAAAGCAGAAGGACATTGTATTGTTGTGGGTGATGGGAGGTAGAGACCTGTTTGGAAACAGCAAAAAGAACCAGAGAACAGAAAATGATTAAAGGCATCAGACAGAAGATGGGGAGAGTTTTGGTAGTGCGAGATCTTTGAGAAAGGAGGAAGAGGTGGGAGAAAGAATCTAAGTGGTGAAAACATGGTCTTGAGAACAAGCAGGTGCTGCTTCTGCTCTAAGAGCTTGGAATGAGAGGGCGAGCACAGAAAGGCATTCTAGGCTTGGCAGATTACATAGATATTCCCAGGGTTTTCTGCTGGAGTGTGAAGTGGATTAGATGGGTGAGGAAATAGATTTCCAGAACCTTCTGGGAGAATAAAATAAGGGGTTGATATAAGTAGGAGATGAGATTTCAGATGAGATGAAAAGGCCAACTGTGTTGAATTAAAGGGACTTGTGATCAACAAAGATGAAAGATGTTTTTATAAAATTCTCCAGTTGCATTTCACAGCCTAGAAGGGTATATAGAAAAAGCAACAGTAGTTTTCTAAAGTTGAGAGCTGTCAAGGAGAAACATGGCAACAATAGCAAGGCATTTGAGGTTGGCGGTAAAATGACTCAGCATGACAGCATTAGGGTGAGGAGGGAGAGAAGTGAGCTAAGAATGGAGGTAATGAGTTATAGGGGAACAAGGAATGCTGCGGTTATGGGACTTGTGGCTAAACAAAACCAAGATTAGTAGAAGTAAAGGCAAAAGGAAAGTAAGTGTAAGGTGAGGAGGGAGAAATTGGAAAGGAACAGTTACAAGTTCAAGAACCTAGAGGGAGAAGAATAAATTCTGGGAGATGGAGATATGCAGATGTAATGGTAAGATCAGCTACTCCCTGAAGATGCTAGAATTCCACGGTCCTCGGCATGAGTGTTGGTGTATAGGATCAGCGAATAATCATAGAAGTGTATCCACATTCACGCGTCTTGTCAAGAAAGATACGAGTGTCCCAGAGCTGTATGGGTAATGAAGACGATGTGATAAGGGCTTTGAGATCGGCAGATGTCTGGGGATGGTGCGGGGACACTGGTTTGGATGCTGCATTTTGCACAAGCAGACTCCTTCTCCAGTTCTGGGTGTCAGGGTGGTGGGTACAGAAGTGGAGCTTGTTGGGAGGCCTGTAGAGGAGACAATAATGCCTGATGGCCGGAAACAGGCGGTTTGGGTCACAGTCATTGGTGTGTATTCTAGTTCCGTGTCTTCCTAGCTGAGTGATCATGGGTAAATCACTCAACCACTTTGTCCCTCCGTCTCCTTGTCTCTAAAATAGTGATAATGGTGGTGTGTACTTCATCAGGTTACTAAAATCGTAACTGAAATAATTAATAAAAGAATAGCATAAACCCACTATGTAGCAAATAATAAAAATAAGCTTTTGTGTTATTATTTTTTAAATTTGTATTATTGTCAGAAAGAGTGTATAGGAAGTGGTATTATCAGGGAAAAAGAGGTAGGTTTCAGTTTATGTGGCCACATGGGAGGAGCATTTTTAAAGAAATATTAGTAATGTAAGAGATTTCATCTATAATAGCATTGTGGTTCCAAGGTGCACCTGGTTCTGCTCTCCAGGGGAGCAGCAGCCTTGTGGGCAGAGGGACGCAAGCAGCTGGTTGGGAAGTGACCAGGGGCTCAAATTGGAACGTCAAGAGTGAATTATACGGCAAAGCGAGCCTGGGGTTGGGACTTCAAGATAGAGACAGAACACTTTTTTGATCAAAGCTTTTTTAAATGTTCCTTTGGGGGAGGAGGGGACTCGATTTGCCCTGCAATGAGTGAGAGAAGCGCTTTGCTTTCTACTGATAGAGCATATTAAATCCATAGCTTGCTGTGGAAATTTTAAGTTTTGAAGGCAAAAAGTCTTTTCTCTTAAATATTAAATTTAATGAAGGTCTTCTGCTCTGGTTTACTAATCTAGTAATTTCTAAAAGTCGTTAAGAATTGTTGCCATTAATTTGAAGGAAAACATATTAAAGGGTTAGTTATTACAACCCTCATCCCTTCTGCCTTGTAAAATGACATCTCAAGAAAGAGGTGGCCTGGCCTTCTGTTCCTTGGGAAAGGCACAACCAAGACATAGGAGCTTCTGGAGGAAGAGGGAGGCAGAGGCGGGACCATTCAATGAGAGGGTGTTATGAAGGGATTTTCGAGGGATCAAAGAGATACGTGGATGCTAAATTTAGGTTTCCCTGAGTAACAAGGCTTTGGGGAAAAAAGGAATGTTTCAAAGCACTTTTAAAATAAAATTGCATTATAAAAATGTTAAAGCTTCAGAAAAGTAGAAAATAGTTTAATAAATAACAACACATTCACTGTCTACTGTTTGACAATTCCAATATTTTGCTAAATTTGCTCAGTCTATCAGGCGGTCTTCGTACGTATTTTTTGGGAACTGTTTAAAAGTACGTTAAAGCTATGATGGTACCCATCCCTAAGGTCTTTAAATTGCATCTCCAAAAAACACTGAAGACTGCTGCAACTACTATTTTTGATTAAAAAAAATCACACCAAAGCTAGTAGTACAACACAGGCACTGTTTTATTGCACTCACCAATTCCACGGGTCAGGAGTGCGTACAGGGATGGCTGGCCCCTGCTTCACAATGCCTGGGATTTTAGTTGGAAGTAGTCAAAATGCTGGGGCTGGAATTATCTGTCGGCCTATGCAGATAAACCCAGAAATAACTCAAAGTCTGGCTTTAGTTGAGCCTATGAACTGGAGCACTCGCATGTGGCCCCTCCAAGTGGCTTGGAGGTCTCATAGCATGGCATTTGGCTTCCAAGAGAGAGTGTATCAACAAAGGAAGGGTCATTCCAGGAGAACCAGGTGGAACCTCATAGCTCTTTCTGATGTAGCCTTGGGAGGCTTGTAGCATCATTTCCACTGAAGCTTGCTCGCCAGAGCAGGTATAGACATGCCCATTTTCAAGGGAAGGGATGTAGATCCTCTCCTCTCAATGGAGTGAGTTTCAGAGGCTTTTTAGCTACTTCTAAGAGTCGTCACAAAGGCAATCTCCTATGTAACATAATGCTATTATGCTAACTAAAATACTTTTCTCGGTATCATCTAATATCTACTATCCTCCAATTATCTCAAAAATGACTTTAATAGCTGTTTTTTTTTCCAAAACTCGGATCCAATCAAGGACAAAGCATTACATTTCTTATCCTATATCTTAGTTTAAGTCTTCTAGCATCATATGCAATATAACATCATTCCTCGTTTGCTTTAGTAACTGAGTTTTAGTAAAAATTTAAACTCTTTAATGCTTTTGGGGCAAATTTGATTGTTTTGGATGCAGTAAGTACACTGAGATTGGCCTTAAATCAGACTGATTGCATTCATTCATTCACTAAATAATAACTTTCTGAGGGCATGCTTCATTCCAGACACTGTGATAGACACTAGGCATATAAACGTGGACAAAAATAATACAGAAAACATAGCAAAAATTTCTCAAACTCAGCTCTCAGGCAGAAGAGATAGAAACGCAGCAGGCAGTTATAGAAGAGTGAGTTACTGGGTATTGCAGAGGAAGTTTGGTGGGAGCCCTGGGAGCAGAGAGATAGGAGGGTCTCCTTCTTGAGGACTCAGTTTGGAATCCATATCTAGGAACATAGATATGTCTGCAAATAAATCACAAGACAAGTGCTATAACATATAAGAATAGTGCATAGTGAAGAAAGTGCATGTAGAAACATTGAATGACCCATTTTCCATAAAATAAAAGTCCAATTGTCTTAGCACACTCCACTCCATTTCTCCTTCCTTCACTCTTTTCTGATTTACCTCCCTTTGTCCACAGAGTTTCCCAGGGGTCTTGGTCCTCCTGCGTCCCTCTCTGGCCTAGGCTATTGGCTCGATCAGCTCATTTGTACTTTTCATTTCATTGACTTCAGACTTACCCCCATCACATATTTAGACTTTTTCCTGGGCCTAGACACAAAACCTGCAAATTCCACTCCCCACCTGTCTGCCTGCCTCCCCTTGGGACTTTCCTATTGGAGAACTGATGGGCTCCCACCGATTCTCCCATTTTGGACCACATCGCTGTCTCCCTAGGGGAGCCGTAAAGCCTGGCTCATTTGCATGAATCTCTGCAGTGGTTCTTCTGACCCCAGGCCTGTTAGAAGTACTCATTAGATCCTCTTTAATTAAATATGTAACACACATCATGCCATCAAGCATAGCAAAAAAATAATTACAAATCTAACAACAGCTCCTACTCCTAATTAAAAGCTGGCTGTCTCTGCCTGAGAGCAAGCTGGGGACAGAGCTTTTATCCTGGGCATGGCCATGGAACTCCTGGTGCCAAAGCCGGGGGGCACAGAGACACGAGGCTTTGGATGTGCCAAGGGGGCCGAGCTTTGTTGGGTGACACAGGCTGTCTCCCTTCCCAGTAGGTGAGATCTAATTTCGGCTCCTGATATGTGATTCAAGGTAAAGATGAGCTTTCATTTTCTTTCATCCCACTTTCAAATGCTCTTTGACTCTGTATCATATAAGAGTATTGTAGGTAAACAGAATATGAACGCAGTGGGATGGGCTCGCCAAGCGATCCTTTATGAAAGCTTAAAGAAAATGAGCCACATGCATCAGTTGTTCACATGTGACACTGGTAGAAAATGAGGGAGCAGACTGGCATGGGGGCATGGGGGGTGGGCTTCTGGAGAGTCCTTATCATGTACGGAGCTGAAGGTTGAAAACCGCATCCATAAATAGGAGACTTCTTCACTTATCGTCTCATAATCTTGGTTCTTAAATACTCCTTGAATTTCCCTCTACGTACCTCCAAATCTCATTTCTTCTCCACCCTTGCCAGTTCTCTTCCTTCTAGTGAAACTAAGCAGAACCTCTCCATTCTGACACTTGAACTGCCTTTTTGTATTATATCCGAGTCTTGAAACACCTTCCCCATGATCAACTAAATCAAAATACCTTTTACTCATCTTTTAATAATGATGGCTCCTGATTGGAGGGATAGTGTTGCTAGATGGGCAGAAAGGGCAGGAATGGTGTCTGGGAAGAAATTTATCCTCATACTACATATGCTTTGCAAGCCCACTTATTATTGATTGTGTTTGTTGCTTTTTTTTTGGTTTGGAGTAGCCTTTAAGCAATGGTGGAAACTCCACTTTAAGCATGGCTCTCAGATTAAGTAGGAATTAGGAATCCTTTATAAGATTTACTTGAAGTGGAAAGGAAGACTCTTCTTTAGTGCTATTGTTTCTTTAATTTTTTACTTCAGTTCTCATTCGGCATAGGGTCCTAATGGCCATCAGGGAGGGCAAGGTATTTTCATAGCATTTATTTGCCAAGTTTTCTGTGAACTCTTTGGTCACAAGAACCATTGAATCTATCAAGATCTCTCAAGCACAAATGCATTCATTTAGCATTACTAGACACTATTATGTGCCGCCTTGTTTCAAATGCTAGAGGCACAGCTGCAGAGGAGACAGTGCTCTTCCTTTCACAGAGTTTACAACTCAGGGTGGAAGTCAGATAACAAAACAGACTTATAGATACAGACAATGGACTGATGGCTGTTGGCTGTTACCAAGGATAGGGGTTGGGGGGCTGGGTGAAAAAGATGAAGGGTTTAAGAGAAAGAAAAAGAAGAAGAAACTCACAAACACAGATGACAGAATGGCAATTATAAGAGGGAAAGGCGGGTGGGGAGGGGTAAGAGAGGCTAAGGGGGGGGTAAATGGTGATGGAAGGGGAGTTGACTTTGGGTGGTAAACATACAATATATAGATGATGAATTATAGAATTGTATCCCTGAAACATATATAATTTTATCAACCAATGTCACCCCAACAAATTTAATAGAATATTAAAAAACAAATATGTGAAATATTAAGTAGTAAAACCATCAATGAAGGCAAACTAGCAGACGAAGCAAAGGGAAGTGATGGAGGTGCTAGTTTAGACAGGGTGGTGGAAAAAGCCTCTCTAATGTATGCCTAGGTGAGCAAAGAGCTGTGAGAAGTGAAGGAGTGAACTCTGTGACTATCTGGAGGGAAAGGAGTTTGAGGGTAGCACGTTCAAAGGCACTGAGGCTAGAGCATGGCGTATTTGAGAACTAGCACAAAGACTACTTGTGGCTAAAACAGAGTGAGCCAATAGAGAGCCACTGGGATTCTTCTAGTTGATTCTAAAGCATCATGGTCCAATTTTTAACCTTGCCATGGCTTTAGAACACACCTACATCATCATTGTACTGCATGGAGATTGGAGAAAGGAGATGATTGGCTGCTGCTATATTCTCAGTTTGGCCATGGTTTAAAAAAATAGGATAGAAAACAGATCTTGGAATACAGAAAGGCCTTCAGAGTGCAATATTACATGATTTAATCATGGAAGTTAGAAATATCAAACACAGACAACTGTTTTAAGGTTTTGAACCTTGAGGGATGGAAGAGAGAAAAGCAGGCAAGGGAGCAAAGCAGGATTAATTGCAGTTTAAAGATTTTTGTATTTGTTTACACAGATTCAGACAGAGAAGGCTCTAGTTGATTTTTTGGCCTGAGTTAAAAAAGCCAAAGTAGAATCAGCAACTCATGATTCAAAAGAAAATTGAAAAATAATTGAAGGAACAAATTGGAGTACAGATGTAAAGGATGGAATTAAGGGCATAGGTCAGTGTTGGGTTTGGGAAGGGTGCAACTTCTCGCCCTGGCCTAGAAAGGAGAAAGGACTAATGGATGAAGATTTAGACAAATATGGAAGTGGTAGCTGCAGTTCAGAACTCTCTCTCTCGAATTCAGGATTTGTATACCTAGATTCCTACGTCTAATTGCCTCCTCAACATACCCACTGGATTGTGCAATAGACCCTCAAACACACTGTGTCCAGAATTAAGCCACCCACCCCCAGATCTTTCTTCGCCTTAGTCTTCCCCAACCCAGATGAGAACAGCTTCATCTTTCCAGTTGCCCAATCTACCCATAACCCCTTTTTCCTAGTAGCTTATTAGCAACTTCTATTGTTTCTATCTTCAAGAAGATGGTGATCGAAGTCACTGTCATCTACTATAATTTACGGTGATTGTTTCCTAACCAGTCTTCCTGCTTTTATACTTGATTCTCCCAGCCCCCAAAGTGTACTTTAACTCAGAAGCCAGAGTTGGCCCTTAAAAGTCAATGTCGGATCATATTGTTCCTCTGCTTAAAACTTTAGAATGATTTCTGTCAGAGTAAAACCCCACTCGCTGCACTCATGGACGGGCTCTCTACAGTCTGCTTTCACCATGCCCCTTCCCTTTCTGACTGCATCACTCCACACTCCACTTGGCTTCCTCTGCTCCAGACACCCTGGCTTCCTCATTGGCTCTTGAAGACATCAGGCGTGCTTTGTTCATAGGCCCATTGCTCCTTTCCTTCTCTACATCGAAATGCTCTTGCCCCATATATTTAACTAATTGTATTGCCTCCTTCGAGTCTGCTCCAGTCCCGCCTTCTCTGATTTTAGTACCTGCTCTTTCCAGACCATTCATCCCGGGAGCTCTTTGCCCTTTACCCTTTACCATAGTACTTATCATCATATATATACATGCTAGTATCTTATTATATTTACTTAGTATCCTCCTGCCAGAATGCTACTCGTGCAACTTCATTTTTTTAATTGTTCTTTGTTTTTATTTCTTTATTTTTTAAATTCACAGGTGTATCCCAAACACTTAGAAGAGTTCAGGTACTTTGTTTAATAAAGTGGATGAGTGGATAATAGAGACTCCTAAGAAATATGTACTGAGTAAACTTAATTTTCCTAAAATATGAGGCAAAGTTCTCTGCTGAAAGTAAGGTAGAGGGTTGAGGAGATTTGAAAAGATTTTGGAACCATCTCTGAAGAAAACAGAAATAGGGTTGGCTTTATAGAAACCAAGATTTTACTGACTGTCAGTAATGGTCAAGCTTTGATTTAAAAGATGCAAATGTATTATGATGCCAATATGCATGATGATATTACTATGTCTAGAAATGCTTGCTATCCAGTCTTGAGAAGGCCAAATAGTGGGCCCCCAGGAGACAGGCCCTCATTCTAACTCCTGGAATATGTAAATATTACCTTATATGGCAAAAGAGTGAATAATACCTTTTATAGCAAACAATGGGATTAACAATCTTGAGATCACTTTACCCCAGATTATTTGGTTGCCCCTAAATTCAATTCCATGTATCTTTATAAGAGAAAGATAAAGCAAGTGTTGAGGTAGATACACAGAGGGGAAAAGACACCCAAAAAACAAACATATATTCAGACAAGGCAACATGAAAATGGAGGGAGAGGTTGGAGTGATGCAGTCACAAATCAAAGAATGTCAAGAATTGCCAGCAACTACCAGAAGCTAGGAGAAAGGTTCTGCCCGAGAGCCCCTGGGGGAGTGTGGCCCTGCCAACCTGGATTTCAGACTTCTGGCCTTCAGAACTGTGAGAGAATGTGTATCTCTTGTTTGAAGCCACCCAGCCATGATAATTTAGCCCTAGGAAAACAATACAGGTTTTGGCACTGAGAAAGTACAGAGTGCTTCTGCAACAAATACCTAAAACTGTGAAAGTGGCTTGGGAACTAGATAATGAATAAGAGCTGGAAGAATTTTGAGGTGTATGAGAGAGAAGGGCTAGATTGCCTTCAGAGATGGTTGGTGGATAGATAGTGATTCTGATGAATGAATATTCAGTCGGAAGTGAGGAGCACAGTAGAAAAACTTCTGTACTTAAGGGACATGTTATATAGGTGTAGTGGCAGGAAACTGGCTGAACTACATTCTGCAGTTGTGTAAAAAGCAGAATTTGTACATGAGGAAACTAGCTATTTAATGGAGAACATTCCCAAGGAAAATGTTGAAGGCGCAGCCCGGCCTTGTTTTGTTTGGTTTTGGGTTATTGCAGTAGTTGCTTCCATATAGTAAAATGTGAGAGGAAAGAGATCCGTTGAAGGGCAAATGTTAATCCCAAGGAAATTAAAACTCGATGATTTGGGAATTTCTCAGCCTATCCAGATGGAAGGAGATCACAACAGCACAAGATTCACTGTTAGAAAAGTGTGCCCTGGAGGGGACAATGTGTCTGGACAATCGCTTGCTGAAGAGATTAAGTATGTGACACACGGATCCACTCAAGCATCTCAGCAGAGACGAGGAACGAGGTAGCATCACACAGGAAAGCTCTATGAAGACTCCTCTGTTTAATGATGGGTCCCCATGCCGTCATGGAAAATCCACGAGATTTTTGAAAATGTTGTACCAGTAGAAGCACTGCCAATGGAACCAACGAGAACAGAGGCATGATAATCTGAAAGAAGGATGTTGGAATCCCAAAATTCCACACCGAAGAGACGAATACACTATTGAAAAAAGGAAATTGCTATACAATCCGTACCATTTACCCAAGGCTAAGGGATAATGAAATAAGTGTAACAGAATTTCACAAAGAGGAACACTAGGTCACTAATAAAAGCACAATTAAAATGACTTAACTAAAAGTCCAGTCAGGTAGGAAAGCAAGCCATTCATGAGTTCACAGTGGGTGAGGAGGGTCCATTGGCTTCAGTCCCAACAAAGTCAAAAACTGTGTCAATTTGGAGGGAATCTGTGGGAGAAATATAGAGCATGGGGGTCAAATAAATTATTGGACTTGAAATATTTAGGGTCAACCGTTTTTAGTGAAAATGATATCCAGTGTGTGTCATGCTATGGACAGTTGTTGCACAGTAGAGGTGAAAATCATTCAAGGGAATAAGGCTGAGTTATTAAGAGGTTGGTACATAGTAAATGGATAATACCATATTTACACCGTAGTTGATAGAACCAGGGGTGAAATATATATATCTCAGAATCTGGTCCCTCCAAAGATTTGGAGTTAAAACCAAGACAGGTTCAGTCTTATACCCTCTTCATACTCAGAAATTTGGCAGAAGAGAGGAGTGAAGAAGATGCTCAGAGAAAAGCCACGATGAGAGAGAGAGAGACAGAAATATTATGTAGGTCATCCTTTAAACACCTGGCTATACTTAGACCCCTTGCCTTTTGATATACTCCTATATCCTTATATCACTATTTAAATTGAGATATCTGGTGTTGGTTTTGTGGATTAAAAAAAAAAATTCTATTCCATATCATTTGTCCATCCTTAAAGCCTCAAAGTCATCCTCCACTTTTATTGTTTAAATCTCTGTTGACATTATTTTTGGGTGTTAATCCTCCCTCCTCCACACTGAAATGCAAATGTGTTACCTGATTATTTTTAATTCAGCTTTAATCATATAAGGTCTAATAGAGTTATAATAAAATCTCATTGTCACAAATAGTTTGATCTTTAGAATAGCAAATCGCTTTCTTTTTTTATAATATTATTTAAAAAATCAATTGTAAGGGTATATTTCAACCTTTTACTTTGAAGTGCATCATACATATGGAAAAATCTACATAAAGCATACATGCAGTTATATATAATTTAAGGGGTATTTTTACAGCAGCACCTATTCATCACCAGCTAGGTTAAAAATCCATTGCTGGTTCCCTAGAAGCCACTGCTGTGTGTCTCAACCCCAAATATATTTTGTTGCCTTTCCCATTAATTTTTCTTAATTTTGATGATCACACCTTTCATTTTCTTTTTAGTTCCATCTATGTATGCATTCTAAACAACGTATTAATTTTTAAGGTTTTGAGATGGATAGACACTATATTAAATATACTTTTTGGAATTCTTGTGCTCACTGTTATGTTTACGATGCATTCCTACTGATGCATGTTGATCATTCACTCTTCTCTAGGCCAGCTTTCAGCACCATCTCTTCCATCAGGTCTTTCCAATCCTTCTACCAAATCCGATATGCTCTTTGACCGAACACTTAATTTTATTCTTATTTTTCTGGAGCTCCCATATTCTGGCTTGCAATATAATTTTGCATCACTCTTATATTTACTCCTGGTTTATTAGGTCTTGTCTCAGATTTCTTTGTACCTTCAGTAGTACTGGACCTAGAGATTATGCATAATCCATGCTTATAAAATGCTTATTGAATGCATGATATTCAGACCTGCAGTATATATTTGGAAGGAGGACCCTATATTATATATTCTCTAAAGTCTGGACAATTTAGTAATAAACACATCTCATCTACTCTGCACCTACTAAACCATGTGCGTGATCTGCTTAGTGTTTGACTTTAACTATATTTTCAATGAATTTTTTCATCTGTCAAAAGCTATGGTTTATATCATAAACCATAAAAAAAAGCTAGACTGCATTTAGCTAACATTAAATTTTTTGCTTAAGCAAAATGTAAGTGGGTGAAGGATTAATCATAGTTAGGTCTCTTAATTCTATGCTTCTTGGACTAAACAAATAAAATGGGAGTAGAAGGAGGGATCCATTAATAAAAGCATGAAGAGTGAGAAATGGCTCTCAGAGCTCGAGTGGAGATGTGACCCGTTTCTGGCCATCCCTGCTGTAAGGAGCATGCTGGTTCCTGTGGCTTACAACCCCAGAACCCCTGAGTGTCAGCCCTCCTGAAACACTTCTGGAAGGTTCCTTTGCCTCCTCTGAGCCAAAGAACAAGTGTGTGTGTGTGTGTGTGTGTGGAAGCTGAAGTGAATTCTCCTACGCTGAAAGCATACAGAGCAAAGCACAACTTCCTTCTCAAAAGGAAATGAAGCATTTTATTTCTTTATTTATTAGCTTTGTTACTAATTGTACCCTCTGCCAGAGGCCCCAAGGCAGAGAAGCTTATTGTAAAATAATAGAGATAATTAAATTTTATATTATGAAACAGCAATTAACGCAGCAAACTAGGATCTGGTCCACCAGGGATATCTAATCTAAGGAGGTGGGTTCTGCATGATGTCCCAGGGCCAAACATCACCGCTACCTCTATTCCCTTCTCCCCTCCTCATCCATTAATAGATATCAGAGACTGTGGTTGATGAATACTTCTCGTAGTTTTTTTTCCTACAAAGTAAAATTGGAGCTTGATGGTATAAGCAATAGAGAGAGATCTCTCCTGAATAATGTTTCAGATTTTGTTTCATGGAGAAATTCAAGAATACCGTTGCCCTAAGACAAATTTTAAAACTAGGTTCATTTTGTCCTCAGACAGCGTCACCTCATTGGTGCTGCGGGTCTCCACTTGGGACCTTTGTCTTCTCAGCTCCTGTGTCCACAGCATCCTTGCAAGCTCTCTGGTGCAGAACTCCATGTAGAATTTCCCATACCTTATTCAGGTTCCTGCCTAAACCTCCACTTTCTCTTAACCTTTACTGCTTTGGGTTAGGTACTTGCATTTTTTTCAGTAAATATATTTGCAAATATCTATTTCCCATGAGAATAATAGTGTAGAGAATAAAAGTAAGATTAGTGTAGAAGACTTGGGTTTAAGTCCTGGCTTTCTTACCTAAGCCATTATATGGACCTGGGAGAAATGAGAGTATTTTCTGGTTTCACTGAGGAGGAGAGTACAAATTTACTTTTCTTTGGGAAGAAAAGTAAACAAATCAGCCCTGGCTGGTGTGGCTCAGTGGATTGGGCACGGGCCTGTGAAACAGAAGGTCACTGGTTCGATTCCCAGTCAGGGCACATGCCTGGGTTGCAGGCCAGGTCCCCAGTAGGGGACACATGAGAGGCAACTACACACTGGTTTAAAAAAAAAATCACTATTTATTTGCTGTCAAGTATTTGCTGTCACAAGAAAGAGAAGGCAGATTCTGCAAAAGATAATAAACAGCCATTTTCAGAGGTGGAGAGACTGAGGTCTGAAACCATGTGGACACTCATCCAACGAAAGTACTTGCAGAGTTGAGCAACCTGGTGAGCTAATGGCCACCTCACTACCACAGTGGTCCTGCAGCAAGAGATATGAAGTTTACAAAGATTTTTAGAGCATCCACAGAAATCCTCACTAATTCACAAGGCACACGATTCATGTTTGACATCCCAAGGGGACCGTGGGCTTAGGTGGCAACATAAGGCACAGCACTGTAGAAGATGAGGACGTGGAGGCACTGAGAGTCCGCACGACTTGCTGAAGAACGCGGAGCCGGTTCATGGTGGAACGTGGACGAATATGCAAAGTCCTTTGGTTTAAAATCAACTCCACAAAAAGAATCAGAGTTTCTGACTTGGTAGGGACTTGACTGAACAGGGACTCCATTCGACAGTGTGGACATCATTCATGTCAGAATCTAGAGTCCTGGCAACATGAGTTAAATAACATTGTAAGTAATAATGACATTCATTTGGATGAGAGTATAATTCTCCACTATGTTTTCAAGTACTTGTAAGTGGGCAGGGGGAATCTACCTGGGAAGTCTTTCATTTGAACATCACCTAACAATGCTCAACTATTTTCATGATCAATGAACTCATTTATCATGCATGTTTCAGTCTGTACTTCTGCCACTGGGTACTATACATGACAACTACAAAAGGTCTACCTAAGAGATTAGGGTATTTTCCAATAGAAGACTAAGCCAGGGTGTTTGCAGAAGCAGCAGCATCCTGGGCTACACAGAGGAATAGAGCAGGTATAGGAAACACCGTTAGGGGCCCAGGAGGACAAGATGTGTAATAATGAGACCACAGGCATGGCCACTGTACACATGGTGTGTGAACTGCAAAGCACACTGCCTTCCTCATGCACTTATGTCACCAAACACTTGGGGCACTAATTTCATGTTTCACAAGGGAAAAATCAGGGTTAAAAGAGAAATAACAAATGTCTTCATTGAATTGGAATACCTGACTACAGACTGAACACCCAGTCTTTAAAAATATATTTCTTCCCTATTTTCCTTTTGATAAAAGTCACTGATGGACACCAAAACAACTTTGGAAGCATAATCAGCAGGTATGTTCCAGTAGTTCAAAGAGAATAAGTAGTATTTGAAATCAGACAAATTTAGGGTGAATGGTGGGTCCACCACCTACTAGTTATGAGAACTCAGTCTTATTAACCGGGAAAGGTCCAGGGTTCCTCATCTGTCACAGCTGTTACAAGGATTTAGCTATAATGTACGTAAAAACACTGAGTCTGGTGCATTCAAAAAATGCAATTACTTATAACTATAGTTGTAACTTTTATTACTACTAGGAGGAAGATGTGAGAAATAATCTGCTGAGTACACTACACTAATAATAAGGAAAACAATTGTTTTTCTGCATTGTGGCTCATTAAAAAGAAATGATGTTGTCTGAGGAATGATGGAGGACATCCCTGAAACACCTGGACCCATCTGCGTGACCAAAATTAACAAGTAAACATGGTATGAAAAGGCTGGGGAAGGCCCAGATCAAACTGCAAAATTAATACCATGGATAGCAAAAGGTGTTCCTTGGCAGGGGTGGAGGTGGGGGAGGCAATGAGAAAATAACAACTGTAATAGGAACTATATATCTATATCTATATCATCTATATATCTATCATAGAAGTACCACTGAAATTTAGTGGGGTTTGAACACGGCTACAATGGATTAATAGAGGAGATACCTTGCATCAACAAAACGAATCTAACAGAAATGGCAGGAGAATAGAACCAGGTAAAGGTATGCACGTCAGTAGACATCTTCACATTAAGGTGGGAGTACAATGGCACGCGTTTGAGTGTAAGGTGAAAGCAGAAATAAATAGAAGTGTTGTGATGGCAGAAGGTGGCTGCAGCCTCTCTGAACCATTCAGATGCACCTTAAACACAGCACATGCCTCCTCAGCGCAGAGATGCTGACCTACTGGGATGTCATCGAGGCAGCACTTGAAACCCCTTGAAAACTTGAATCTTTTACAAGTGAATCGTCTTGTTAAAGGCATAATATGACTTGTCCTTATTTTGTATTTTAAGTGGTAAAGAGAGTCGCAAGGAGAAAACTGTTGCACTGATTTAATTCTGACCCTTGATACACTTCTGGTCCCTGTCGAGAGAGGGAGGGGCAAGCACCTCAGAGCAAGTAATCTCGTGAGATTCAGGAAAGCCTAGAAACACATAGACTTGACTTCAGAACAGCAGTTAGAAACCATGAGACCTTGTGTGTGTGTGCGGGATCCCAAGGAAAGAGGCTTGAAAGATAACACAGCTTAAGAGAGCTGGGCTGGTCAGAGAACTCAGATGGAAGCCCTATAGTCAGAAATTATTCTAATGATAAAGAAGAGGGGTATAAATCTAAAGGAACGGGATACAGCTGAAAGTCGGGTTTGTCATTTTCAAAGTATATGGATTGAGTATTGAAGGAGGAGAATAAACATCAAGAGAATACAAAAGAGCAGCCCCGGGCTGTAGGAATAATGCTAGGTAGCCTAAATGTTGAAAGAACACAAAGATTTGAGAAACATGCTTTAAGGCTCATAGATTTAAAAGCTATGTGCAGAGCAAGGTGAGCAAGAGAGGTGTCCCAGTAAGCCTAGCTTGAGACAAAGGCTTTGAGTGTGGGTAATAATTTAGAAGTGATCTTCAAGAGCAGGATGGGGGCCAGAAGGCATGAAGCAGGGAGGGAGGGAAGCAAAGCTCATACCAGGATAGCCTTGGAGAGAGGGTCAGGGTCTGGATGCCTGGGCCGGCCTCATGTCCATCTGACCTGGAAATGGGAGCTAGTCGTAGCCCCATCATTCCTGCTTTTTCAGGCTACGACTGGCTGAGGACCAAGCTGGCTCCACTGGTCCTTACAGTAGGGCTGGGCAGGAAGGGAGGGAGGCAGCACAAGGGTGTGGGTGTGGTTCAGGCCAGCAACAGCCTTCTTGGAGCAGGTTGCGAACAGACGAACAGACGAGGCCCAGAGGACTAGAAGTCTGCCCACGAGGCATTTGATAAAGAAGGTGAGGCAGTCTGTGGGAGGGAGGCTGTCATGTGTACAGAGGACAGAAAAGCGAAGCAAAACGAGTCAACTCCATCCTCAGTGTCAAGGAAGAATTCAGGACACTGAAGGAGAAGCCAAGTGTGGCTGCAGGAAAACTGAAGCTGTTAGAAACGTCTGGCTAGGGGTCCCAGCTCCTTCACTGTAGCACCCATGGAGACACAGTAAAAAAAGATGCACTAAAACTAAAACTAAAAGAAAAGTAGTATAAAGCAAAGTATGAATCCAAGTGTATTGAAAGCACAGTAGTTATGGAAGTATTTCCATTTATGTTAAAAAGGGGGTGTGCATACAACCAACACCTACATCTCTTATGGGGTGATCTTGGGTGGCTTAGTTCCCGCAGTGGCTCAGTGTTCACCTCCTGTCCCCAGAGGTGCACACCCTTTGGGGACAGACTCACCGCCGTGTCCTCAGTACCGATGAGTGACCTGGCACAAGAAAGTGCTTAGTGACACTTATCAAATGAATAAATGAGAAATTGATTGAAATATGGTTATTGCAGGAAATATTAAAATATGTATTGAAGACATAGACAATTTTAATATTGCAATACATTTTAATTCATGGATATTTTGAATTTTGTATGCTACACCCAGAGCATATATCTCATTTTCATATTTCAATAAATAGTTATAAAAATTGATTTGATTCTAGGTAAAAAAATATATAAAATCTTCAAGTCAGAAATTGGGCAGGAAAATGTCCTATCATAATGTAGAAAACTGCAAATTAATAACCAACATTTAAAAAAATGAGTAAAAGTAAACCCCAGCAATTTAGTAATTTAAGCCATTCTTTAAAAAACCTATTAGAACAAAGAAGAAATCAAAATTACAATAAGAGGCTATTGAGAAAAATAATAGAATTTTTAAAACGTTACTTATTATTATAGTGCAATGCAGCCAGAGTTATTCTCTGAGGCAATAATCTTGAATGCTTATATTATTAAAATAATAATAAAATAAAGGAATTCAGTAATCAACTCAATGAATTAGAAAAGCAACCACAAAATAAACCTAAACAAAAGAATATATAGCAAGTATAAAGAGAAATTTTTAATCAATTCAAAAGCAAAAGAATATAATTTCTTAGTAAACCCAAGAACTGTTTATTTAAACACAGCACACCAATGTCTGTGAAATGACAAAAACCAGAACCCATCAAGGCAAAAGAGGAATAAAAAGGATTTTTAAAATGGGAATATAATAAGAGAGACTTTTTAATTCAAGAAAATATTAAACACAAGTTACGCTAAATAACTTTAACAAGCATTAAATGGATAGTTTCCTAGGAAAAAATATCAATGGTCAAAACTAAGTGAAAGAAAAGTAGAAAATTTAATTTGGGCAATAATATAAAATAAATGATCAAAAAGTCTTCAATGACAGATCCATGATTGGACAATTTTACTGTTAGATTTTCAAAGAGAAGGCATTTCCATACCACATAAACTGCTCTAGAGTGAGAATAACAGACTTCTACCCACTGTATTTTCTTACACTTGAAACCGACAAAAAGACCTGTGCAAGAAACTTCCCACTCACTAGGAAAAAGCACAACAAAGCAAACACTCATAAACGAGTTCATTCAGAAATATTGATACAAAACTTCTAAACTTTTAGCAAGGTGGATTTAAGTATCTTCAACCACCATGACCAAGTGGGATTTGTCCTAAGATTGCAAGGCTGGTGGTATATTCTCAGGAGAGAAATAATTATAATATGCGATATTCTTAGTCAAATAAAAAGACAATAATCTCAAAAGATGCTGTAAAAATTTTTGTAACAATCAATATACTTCTTGTTTTTTCTTTTTTTTGAAAAGCACACAGTTGTATAAGGAAATTAGGTTTAGAAGATTCAGCCCTCAGTTGGAAAGGGTATCTGTCCCAAATCAACAGCTAACATCACCCTTTATGGTAAAACACTGAAGGTGATCTCATTAAAAAAAAAAAAAAAAAAAGAACATGACTTACCATGGCTCAATGACTTGTGTTCACTATCTTCTTTACTATTTAACTCTATTCTTCAGATAAAAATAGGAGAAACAGTGACAAAGAAAGGAGAGGAAAACTTAATAGGAACAATTGATCTGGTGAAAGAACTGACAGTATTAGTTGTGTCTAAGTTACTTGGTGTAAACAGTATACATCCCAGGATATAGATTAACTGGTCAAAACAATTCAAGAATTAACTGTGATGTACTCTGCAGAATGGAACCATGTCAGAGATACACAAACTCTCTTACTATTTAAATATGAAAAAAGGCAGCTTCTAAACTCTGGACTAAGAACCATTGACTATTATCCCTAGAAGATGCAAAAGTACATAGTAATGATGTAAGTGCTTAACAGAGAAGACAATTCGAATTAAAATTTGAATTGAATTTGAAGTTACTATGAATTTTTAGGCTGTTAAAATTTTAGTCATATTAATTTCAGGTCTTTTTTTTAGAAATTTTGAATGAAAGGGGTAGTTGATAAAGTATCAATAATACTTCAGATTGAGTGCATTTTTGATTGCAAGTAATTTCTTGGCAAAATTTATTTTGATATTCTTGTAAATATCCAGACAAGTGCGGGCTCGGACTCATGTATTGGCTTTGTGTTGGTTCAGATGCATCCACACCCGCTGTGCAGAGCCAGGTGGGATCGGTTACCAGCCCCTTTTCACTGTTACATTTGTCAGCCTTGGACAAGTTGCTTAATCTTGTCCATCACTGAATAAGAATAGTTCCCTTGCATGAAAACAATAAAGGTTAAAGTTATCACAGAAAGTACCCTGGGCAGTGCCTGGTGTAGAGCACAGCCCGGGAAGCCTTTGCGGTCTCAGTGGCTCTTCCAGGTGGCTGGGCTGGAAGACCTTAGCGCCGCGTGTATTAACTTCGTTTTCTCATTTTCTGTGATGCATGCTCTGCCGTCCGGGGCCTTGCTCACGGGGAGGCTGCCTCCCAGGTGAGCTAATCCCCAGAGACAGCTGCACTCTCCAGGCAGGGCACATTCCAGGAGCAAACCAACCAATTCAGAGCAGGTATCTCTATCGGCCTTTAAAAAAAATAATAATAATAAATAAATAAATAAGTGGTCTGCCCTCTAGTGCCCAAATCGCCCCAAGGCCAGGCACTGGACAAATAGAGACCACCACTACGTCCCAGAGCACGCCGAAATTACTCAAACCAACCAATCCTAAACCTGTCTTCGCTGCTTAGCTTGCCTTGCCCGTTCCTTCTCACAAACAGCACAACCCAGGCTCACAGCCCAGCTTCCCCCTGTTCCTGACTGACCCTCACGCCTCCCGTGACGTGAGGCCTGTGCGTACAAACGTGTCCCTTTGTGCTGGTCATCTCCATGACTGCATCTTAGCATATCTGATTAAACCAGATCCTGGCACAGTTTAAAACGGCATGTCATAACACTGCTGCTTCTTGTCTATTATGGTTATTTTTACTATCACAGAAAATTTTTTTAAAAGAAGCATAGACTTAGATAAATTAGAGCTGGAATACATTAAATTCTAGATAAGAATTGAAAGTCTAGAAGATCTTAAGAGGTTGCACTTATAAAAACAAATAAATAGTATGGTGAAGTTTAAAAAAAATATATATATGACATATAAAAGATGTATAAGATACATTATAGATAATGTAATATACATGTGTGTATGTGTACATATACACATATATGTATGAATATTATATATATATTCCTGTACTTTAAAAGTGATGCATTAAATGCAGAACGGGGGAAATATGGCCTGACAACAGTCCATCTGTAAGAGAAATGAATCTGTACATGTCTATACATCTGGATGCTTCAACTCAACTGTGGCGACGAGGCTGCCAGCATACCATGGCCGCGGAGACGGGGGTCCGGGCTGTGCTAACAGTGACTGTCCACACAGAGCAGAGGCTATCCTCACTGCGCTGGGTGCCGGTTAGACAAAATGGCAAGCTGTTTTACTTTGTGAGTCCTAGAAACGAAAGAAAAACACTGGAGAATTAGAACAGTGAAGGACGTAAAATCATGTTGAGGGAACTGAGAAAGAGAAAGGCGCACAGTTATCATTAAGTATCCGAGATGCTCTCACAGAGAAGGGAGAATGGACATTCTTTCTCTGTGTTAGGTGGAGCCACGCTCAGTGATGGGAGTTCGGAAGAGGGGTGTTCATCTCAGCAAAGCCAAGGGGGCGGGGGAGAAGGAAAGAACACTCCATTTATTGCACTTACGTGATGTGCGAGACAGTATACTGTCTTATCCTCACACATACCTTATTGTCCAATATTTATTGTTCTCCAAACACACTGCTGTTATTCTTCTAGTAAAACTTTCTAAAATATTTTGTAATTGTTCCCATGGAAGCTGAGATTGGTTATTCTCTAAACCCTCTTCGGGTATGAAAAGTTTCCGATGGGTCATATTTCAGGGAATGTGGCTGGGGCAGCAGATGGGGCTGTTTTCAAGGTGCCTTTCCCCAGTATAACTATAATTATAAAGAACCCAAAGTGGAATGAGATGTGTTGTCTTCAGCTAGCAAATTCAACCCTGTTCCTCATTATAGCTCATATAAATAAAAATTGTATTTGTATATCTTTTGAGAAAGGTCACATGCTTAGTAACGTGTATTTAAAAGAAGCTTACACCAAATTCAATGTCATTCTGAAGGTCAGGTTACCGCAGTTGGCTGTCCGAGGCTGGGCACAGGCATCAAATATGCAACTAAGAGTTAGAAAGAGAATCATTGGTAATTGAAACAACTTGAAGGGTCTGAAATAAGTAGACATGGAGGAATTTTTGACTGTGTGCCCTACTTTGATTGTATGTATCACAGAAAAAACAACTTGAAAAATGTGTTTTCATTTAAAAACAATAAGTGACTGTCATTTTGCCTCCAAGAGAAGTGGCATGAATCTTTCTTAAGAGGGCGGCCTTCTGTTTATCAAAACACATTACTCGTGTGTGAACAACGAAGTTCTAAGACCATGAAACTCTGGAAGAAGCCCATGCTGTGAAAAGACAGTTATACTGCTTTGCATGAAAGTTAATGCTTATTTGAAGGAACAAAATATAAGAGGAGAACGGTTCTGCAAATAGGACAAAGTTCCAAACAAACCAGGAGAAGTTTGGGTGCATATGGGAAAAATTCCATGAAGAAATGTTGGACATGAGAATTTCCTAGTGGTAGGGATGGCAGGAAGGCTTTTAGTACGATTGGTTTTAACATTTTTTCCTGTGTGTTGTTGCAATTTTATAGCCATTTGCTACATAGCAATGTCTTCTAAGGATATGGCTTTAGGGAATAAAGGGGCTGTATTGGTATATGAGAGCGCTGGACAAGGACAAGAGAATAGTCATGGGAAGGAAGATGCAAGTTCAGTGGGAATAGTTAATTAAAAATACAGATAACCATGAGAAGGTACATTTAAGATGTGTGCAGAAAATCTGAGAGAGGATATTGAGCTTCTTATTAAAGATGAGAATAGGGGTTGAGGTTAATTTGAAGTCTCCAACGACAGGGACACCTCAGCTGACATCTACACTGAGTGTGTAATTGGCTCGGCTCTCTTTTTCACTGTACTCCTTGTAGGAACATCTTGAAAGTGAAACTTGTGAAACAATTACAAACATGTTCCTGTTCTTCACCTGACTCACACTTTTTTTTTTTCATTAGAAAGCCTGAACTATTTCATATTGAAAGTAGAAAAGGTAATATGCCTATTGGACAGACATGGTTTTTTTTCCCCCAAATTAACTCATTGGATTTGACCCTTATACACCATGAGGTAGTTTGGAACTAGTTTCACAAATTGGAAAGACATTAATTTTTAACGTGGTGCCTTTTGTTAAAAGCTAGACTGGTTCAAAATTCACTGCTGCAAAATGCCAAAGCTAAATCCATGCCATGCCACTACCCCAGAGTTTCCCTTGAGGTTTCTCGCTGGTAGTTCAAGCCTCCTGTCGCTGAAGTGAAGTCCCGGAGAAGGGTGGCCGTGGAACCACGTCCCCTGGGCGATGCCCTCTGGTTCCGCCTTTGCCGAATGTTCCACCTGGCAAGCTACGCCTTCAGCAGCCAGGCTACATAGCAATATTTTTTTTTTTGTTTTCTTTATTGATCTAGTACTACAAGCACAGAAATACATACACAGATTAAAGGGACGATGGAGTTATGACACCCTAACAGTTTTAGAATAGTTTCTGCTTTACTAGATTCTGAACGACTTTCTCCCTCAAGTTATTTGAATGTGAGTGGAGGTGTGAACAAGGCA